>JAODPA010127878.1:0-17214 GCA_025585075.1 Nepenthes mirabilis
TAATAGACTAAATTTAAGACAATCATGTTCTTATTTTTGGTGAACAAGCATAAAATATAATAATTTAGTATGGATAAGAGAGTCAAAAAAATTAATAAGATATTTCTGTTATTTTTTATTTATAATTTTTCTTGTTAAGATCAACTGAACCACCATCTTTGATGCAGATGGGAGCTGCATGCATGCATGGATAAGTCACAGGGCAAAAGTGGGTTTCTCTCCTCATTTTTGACGCCTTTTCTCCCCTATAAGACGGCCATTTCTGAACTACTGCTTCTCATCTCCAAGTGCCCCTGCAACGAAGAGAGAGAAAGGGTGTGTGACAGTAGAGAGAGAAAGAGAAATGGAAGAGAAATCTGTGTGTGGGAAGGCGCTGGGAATGCTTCATAAGGCGAAGCCGTACCTAGCGGTTGTGTGCCTTCAGTTTGGATATTCAGGGATGCACATAATTAATGCGGTCACCTTGAAGAGAGGGATGAATCATTACGTTCTCAGTGTTTATCGTCACGTTGCTGCCACCCTTGCCATTGCTCCCTTTGCCCTTGTCCTGGAAAGGTTTTCCTTTCTCGCTCTATCTCTATATCAAGCAAATACTCACAAAATAATTGAGATATTTCTGCCTGATTACAAAACCTAGACATAGAAAAAAAAATCCTTATAAAATATAAGATAAGCTGATATATAATAATTTATAAAAATAATTTATCTTTTTTTTTAAATCGTGCTTAGAGTTTAATGAATTGGGCCGTCCTCTTTTTTAAACCCTATGCATCTCAGTACTTTGACATCCAAAGAACTATTAAAAATATCTGAATTCTTTTTAATGTTTTTTTAGTTTTTGTTTAGTAGATGTCTTATGTGATATAGAGCAATATCTTACGTGCATCATCATCATCACGTAGAAAGAAACTTCAGATTGGAACAAAATTTCAAATTTTTTTTATAATTTTAATGTTTTTGACATCACATGTTCGTTGATGGGTTACGATAAATCTACCATAATTTTTGTCAGATAATAAAATTTTTACTAAAACAAAAGTTAAACTAGGATTCACGAAGAAGGATAGATATTGAAAAAATATTTTTATATATTTTTCCTTTGATTATTTGCGTGCTATTGTGAGCACGAATTAATTATAATAAACAGGAACTATTATGATCGTGATCAAGGATTTATAAAAGAAAATTAGAACTAAAATAAAACTTCAAAACTAGACCTTTATAATTGAGATATATGCATATTAGTTGAAGACCATGCAAACTATATGGTAATATCCATGGCTTCCCTTCTCCTTTCCATTGTTTTTCCCTCTCTGTTGCTGTATTTGTGTTTGTATTTTGTCGTGGGTAAACAGAGGCGATTCTGATAATGCTGCTTGTGCTGTTGATTTTTCAGGAAAATAAGGCCAAAGATGACTCTCTCAGTATTTCTCAAAATTATGCTGCTTGCGCTTCTGGAGTAACCCCTAACACTTAATCTCATATTCTAAGTTTTGCTTAACATATATGTGTACATACACACATATCTTAAATATGTTAAATTTTTAAATTTTTTGATTAATTAATTCATTATGCATTATAATCTTGTTGATAAAGGGATCATGAGTTTAATTTTTTTTAATTCATTATTTTTTCTTATAATTACTCCTCAACATATAACATTCGGTTAATTCATATTTGATCCACACTTTAAGATACTGAACTATATTAAAGCGAGGACGCAAGAGTATGAAATTGTTCTTAAATTTAGCTTAAAAAAAAAAAAACAAGATTGTCAAACCGGTTAGTGGGAAAAAAGAAAGATTTCTTGTAAAAATCTAATTAAATAGTCTTGTTATTGAACGGAAACTGGTATAATTCATCCTTATTATACTTAGAAATAAATCTTTTTTCCCAATATTGAGTGCCTAAAATGTAGTGATAATATATAATTAGGTTGGAGAAAGTCGACATGAAAAAGATACCAAGTCAAGCTAAGATCATAGGCACCATAATTACAGTTTCGGGAGCAATGGTGATGACATTATACAAAGGCCCCATTGTCGATATCTTCATGTCAAGGAGGAGGAGTCACCATGGCTCAGATTTCAGCAATTCCTCCTCCAATCAGCACTGGATCGTCGGCACTCTTATGCTCCTCAGCAGCTGCTTTGGCTGGTCTGCTTTCTTCATCGTCCAAGTAATACATATTTGCTCCTCCTGTTACCCTCTTTTTATCTGTTGATTCATTTGCAGTGTGTTTGATATCTTCTTTTTAAAGTATAAATGCAAGTAAATCTACGTAGAATCTAGTAATTTCATGAGTTTGGCATGTTTGTTTGATTACAGAGGAGGAATTAAAACCATGGAAATTAGAAATGTGAAAATTTCTAATGAGCCTTGAATAATATTATATAGTTAATTATCATGTAAACCAATCAAAAATACATTTTTCAAATTTTTACAGTTTTTTTCATCTACATTATTATCTCTCTTTAGTTTAGCATAGTTTTAGGATTTACTTTTTAACCTTTAAGTTCTGTTACAACAGTAAAATTGTTGATTTAAATTATGAAAATCGTCTATGGACAAAGCAAGCACAAGAATAATGTTGCATGCATCTCAACTGGATGTAATAACTAAAAATTTGTGTTGGATTTTGAGTATGTGTAATGCTTGGTGCAGAGTTTTACGCTGAGTCAATATCCAGCAGAGTTGTCGCTCTCAATGCTGGTATGCGTGATGGGCGTCGTCGAGGGTGCAGCCTTGGCCCTTGTGATGGAGCGCGACATGAGCGTCTGGGCTCTGGGCTGGGACTCTAGGCTTCTCGCCTCTGTTTATTCTGTAAGCATCCCTTTGCTTCTATTGTCTCCACATAATTGGTGTGCTTCAGACCTGAGCAAAATCGAACTCAAATTGAATATGAGTCAGATTTATATGTAATCGTGTGACTACTAAGTTAACTCAGCCGGAGCACAGCCCAATTACCCTAGCAAAAAAGATATAATCATACTCGTCCATAGTCCAAATCGGGTCGGTTTGGGGCTATCTTTTGAAATTATATTTACTTAGACTAAAACATTATTTTAGTATACATTTAAATAAAAAAGATCTTCACATAAAAAGTCATTAATTATATAAAAATATAATATGTTAAGTGGGCTTTTTTAATTTGATATTTATTTAAAATTAAAAATACATATAATAAAAAATATTCATAATCCGAACCTAGCCGGTCACTTTACCCCTAACTATACCGACCCAAAGAGTAATCAAGCCTAATTTTTGGATTATATCTATTCAGAATACCGATACATCAAATCTTATAAAATTTCATACTAGACCGATTGGGTAACCTAGTTTCGTTCAAATCTAATATATGTTTTGATATCGGCCTTGTAATGGTTGATCAGGGGGTGGTGTGCTCTGGAATTGCTTACTATGTCCAAGGTGTGGTCAACAAAGAACGAGGCCCGGTGTTTGTCACCGCCTTCAGCCCTCTTTGCACGGTCATCACAGCCGTCCTCGGCTCCCTCATCCTAGCCGAACTACTCTACCTTGGCAGGTGAAGAAACATTGTATATTTGAAATATATAACCATAAAGCTTAAGAAATTGCCGAGTATTTCCAAGATCGAGGTTAAATGTGGACCTACGACAGAAATGTCCAAGATTTTATTATCTCAATCCACAGCGTGACCACGAATGAATTACACTCACCTTTTCACTGGGCAAGTGCGAAAAATCAAAGAATGTGATCCCCAAAACCACAAGCTCACGTAAAAATCCTTGTTTATCGTCTCGTTTCTGAAGTGGACATGGCATTTGAAGAGGGAATGAAAGTGGGTGGTATACATAATCTTCGTTGCTCGTTCTTCTCGGGTGAAGTTGATATGTTATACCCGGATCCATAATCAAACGGTTTTTAACCACCACCCCGTTTTAAAAGTAGATGCACTCGATAAAACTGAAGATTTCGTTGTTATTACTATTGTATTTATACGTGTTATTCTTGTATTTGTTTCAGTATATTGGGAGCGATTATAATTGTTATTGGTCTGTACTGCGTGGTATGGGGAAAGAGCAAGGAACAAGCAAGCTCAACCCTAGATGAGAAAGGTAAAGCACAGGAATTGCCTACCACAGATTGCACCGTCAGATCAACCTCTTTTGATCTCACTGATCATCACGGATCCTCTGGAGTTTTCAATGGCCAAGATTCCCCCATCTCAGCAGGCATAAAACTGCCTGCTATTGATGAGAAATGAATGCGTTCCTGTGGATCAATGTTTTTTGGTCTCTCCTCCCAATTGATCAGCGCAAGAAGTGACAAATCTGGTCTGCCAAATTCCCTGTTTTTATTTTGTGACTTGGGATCATGCAAGATAATTTTGTTCTATTTTTATGTACTTTGATATGCTTTGCACTGATGAAGTAATCTATTTGATGATGCTCGACCTTTGTGTATTCCTCATTGCCACGCTCTTCTCCATTGATATTTATTGGCCTTATAAACCATAAACATAAAGATTTATTCTATCTCATAAATACGAAAAAGGATAATCTAGTACCTAAAAATCTCGTAATTTTGAAGATGGGTTATTAGTTTTATTTTTTTATTTTAAGAAAGTTATTTTCATAATTTAAATCTATAATAGTTAAGTTATAATTGAGTAATTTTATCGTATTGACTCTTCAAAATAAAGGATTCCAATGTATATCGTCTCATATGCTTCACTCAATATGCAAAACTTTGGCATTATAAAAATCACAGATGATTAAATCTATGCGGTCTTACTATTACGTTACAAATAAATTATTTCTATAATTTAAGATTGTGATTCCTAAGTCATATTGATAAAACAAGTTTACTGTGATCTGTACTGCAAAAACCATTCGTGAGGGTGGGAATCTTATTGCACTATCTACCTAAACAAGGTTTTCTTATGCGTTAAACATCATCTTAAATCAAACAACCTAATGATAATATATGTTATGTTTCAGTCCTAAAATTCAATTACAATTAATCCATAATTGAGTTCAGTCATTTTTTAATCCGTAAAATTTAAAATTTTAATTATTTATTCTATTAATTTAAACCCAAACTAATATCTAAGTTTAAATCTATACTAAAAATCTCTAAATGACCCATATAACATTTAGAAATTACATCACAAGACCCAAAAGTCATACTCTACAATGATTGAGCATCAACTACTAGATAGCTTCTAGCTATTTGTAAGGAAAAGTACATCAGACCAAAAATTAAAATATAAACATTTTAACATCATCATTATTGACTGGTGGTCGAAAACAAATATCAGCCAAAATAAACACAAAATGTAAGCCAAATATCAATTAAACTAATATATCACCTGGTAGTTACAATTCTATTTCATCCATTTACATTGCATTAATATATTAAAATATTCTAGCATCTTAAAAATTAAACTAAACAAATAACATGCATTTTAATTTGGATTCTTTGCAAGATAATTTGAACTCTCTAATTTAAAAAGTTAACAGAAATTAATGTAATAGTGAGCAAATTGCTTAGTATAACATATATAAATGTAGATATATATATCATTAAATTATACTAAAATTATGCCATGATTTAATGTCAAAAATGCCAATAATATCCTACTAAAGCCAATTACTAATGGTTTAGATTATGCCAAAGTTTGTATAATAATAGAAATTATGTCAAAAATATACTGATACTTAAAACATACTAAGATCATACCAATATACAAAAAAGATTAACAATTAATAATAACCTCACCAACAAAGAGCGAATATCAAAACCTGGTTATAATTGCTTCCATATAATTAAATACCATAGTTACTATTTAAAATTCGTAAATGTACTATTTAGGTGTAATTATATAAATAGGACTGAACGTTACTTTTTCGGATTCGCAAATAATAGGTTTTGATGCGTACCTGGATCCGATTTCGAACATATTCGGATTCGTGTGGATGGTTTGAACCGGCTCCGTTCACTGAGTGCGAATCCTGTACACTACTAAAACCAACAATAGGTCACTGTGTTGGCGGGATGTTGTCCCACCGAAGACACTCCAACGCTCAAGTCAATAAAACCTCCTAAAATAGGGAAGGTAATGCTGAAAAGCGAGAAAAAGTAAGAGGATTTAGAGTGCTAGCTTGTCGAGGATGTGAGCGATCGATTCCCACTCACAAAGAGCATAGGGAAACGATATTCCGAAAGCGTGGAAGCTTTCGGGAACGACTCTTGAAAAGCCTAATTAGGTCTCCAAGAAATTGGAGGCCTCTGGTGGGATCTAAACGTCTAGAAGAGTGGAAGAGACGATGGGCCTCCATCCAGTACTCTGTCAGTGTTCGTGGATGTGAGAGTTTTCTCTGTGTTCGTAAGCAAGAGCTTGGGTACATGAGAGATCGTCTCTGTAAGCCGAAAATTGCCTATAAGAGCCTCTCGTGTGTAAGTAAGTATGTCTTTTTCTCAGAATGTGTCAACAAGAAGCCGTAACCAAAAATCGGTCCTTTGAATCAGAATTCTAGGGTTTACTTATGGTTGACAAGGTGATCTCCCTCTTTTGGAAGGTATAATCCCCTGCGTTATTCTTGGGTGGCCTGCCTTTTAGAGCTGATACCAGTTACCAAACGAACCAAGATAGTTGCCTTCCGCGGCGGTCAGCGGCTTTTCAAACTGCTCACCTTCCTTACGTGTATTTTACCATTGGAGAGCCCCAGTTGGCAGAGAATTGGAAAAATCATGCGCCTTCCTTATGGGAAGGGCGCTGATTTTGTTAATGTCTATTTTGGGAGCCAGTTGAGATCGTGGAAGATGCTGGGAGAGCCGTTGTTGGCTGTCTGATGGATTGTGCGCTCAAGTGGGCCAGGTCCGTAACCATATAAAGCCTCTGTTGGGCCTACTACTATAGTACACCCCGTCAACATTTGAGTTGACTGTCTGCGTGTGAATTGGCCGTCTGCTGAGGCCTAGACAGTCAACGCCAGTGTTGACCATCCTGGGCCTTTCAGGGTTTGGGCTTGTTTTCCAACTGAGCTGTTCACGAGTTGACCGTTCAGCAGGCTGTTTTAGGCCTACTTTGACTTTGGACCAGCCCATTTTCGGTATACCAATCACTAGTCCCCTATGTAGGTGACCAGAATTTTGACCTCCGGTATATTTATGATGGGATGCCCCTTACTGCCCTTCATCGTTCGAGGATCCTGGAGGACTCTATGAAAGTTATAGAGGAAAGTTTGACCAAAACTGTTGACCGTTTTGGTCAGTTCCGGAGAAGAATATTGATCAGAACTGTTGACCGTCTTGGTCAGTTCTGGAGAAGAATATTGGCTAGAACTGTTAACCGTCTTTGGTCAGTTTTGGAGAAGAATATTGACCAGAACTGTTTACCATCTTTGGTCAATTTTGGAGAAGAACATTGACCGGAACTGTTGACCGTCTTGGTCAGTTTCAGAGAAGAATATTGACTAAAACTGTTTACCGTCTTTGGTCAATTCCGGAGAAAAATATTGACCAGAACTGTTAACCATCTAGATCAGTTCCAGATGACTTTCTATCAGCCTTGATGGACGTGTGGCCATCAACTGGCTTGCAGGCCAGAAGAAGACACACGTCTCCTTTTGGTTGGGTGGATATCCTGGCCATTATGCGTCAGTGATCCGCCTTTTGAAGAGCCAAGTAGGGAGGCGACACGTGGCAGGACTGACGGCGTCCTTTATGAGGGGTTTTAAAGCATTCTTACCGTTTAAGTTTTCCTCCACATTTCAAAAGCCTTTTACGCCTCCTAGCCTTCGTCTTCTTCACTCCCAACTTCTCAGAAACCCTAGTCCTTCCAGTAATTCATGGCCTCTGTCGCTGACATCGCCTCTGTGCTCAAAGAGGGGGACGTTAAAGCTTTGTGCGTAGAGTTTAATATTCCAAAGGAAATCGCTTGGAGGGTCGCTCAAAAGGATGACAGAGCCTTTGCTCCACTGGCAGGGCATATCACAGTGTATGAGGCCCACCTGAGGAGCAGCCTCCGTCTCCCATTGCCGAACGATTTGCTGTCCATTCTTAGAATGTTTTTCTTCGAAAACATTCTAAGAAGCTAAGAATGTTGATGGTGAGGGGCTTGTTTAAAATAAACTAGGGAGGAGAGTGGATATCGCTCGTCCCCCGTTCTGGCCTGAAAATAAACACGGCTATGTACGACTCGTTGAAGAATTGGAAAAATGGTTTCTTTTTTGTGAGTGTGGGGACGACTTGGCCCCTTGCGAAGGACTGGGGCCAGGTTCCGGAGGCGTATATGGGGACGCCGTTTGTGGTGGAGACGGCGGCCCTGGAGTGGTTGACCAATTTGGTCAAGGAGAACCCTGCTGACTTTAAGAGGGACTTCCTAGTTTTCAGGGCGGAGAATAGGAAGGTGAACTGGGGACCGCCTTTTCCGGTTCAAAAGCCTACGTCGCCAGCAAGGATGATGCGGCCGGAGGACTCCAAAGGCTTGATCATCTATATGCAGCATGCTGATGAAGGGTTTATCGGCCCGTTGCCTGAGAAGGTGCTGGAGATGCCTTCTTTGTCATCGTCCCGCGTTGATTACGTCATTGCCGGGATCTGCAGCGGTCCTGGCAGTACCGCCAGCCTGGAGGAGACCCATGAGAATCGGCCGGTGGACTCTGGAAAGGGAGTCATCCTGGTGTAGCCCGCGCCACAAGCAGTTCCTTGCGTGGCGTTGACAGAATCCTTTACGGAGCCTGCTTGCGAGCCAGTGGTGGAGGCGCGGGAGTCATCTGGTAGCTCTCCAGTCGCACGGACTTCTGCTGTGGAGCCAATGGTGGAGCTTGACCCTCCAGCAGCTGAGGAGCCCGCAGTTGCCATGGACGATACTGATGAGCAGTTGGAGATTATTTTGGAGGAAGCTGCCACTAGCTCGGCTCGAAAGGGTGCTCCTGGTCCACCGCCGCCCGGGTCAGGTTTGGAGGCTAGGCTCGAGAGGCCCATGAGGAGATTTTGGGAGGTATGATTCTTGGCGATTGATTTCGCGTACTTTCTCCTTTCCCAGATTTCTGACTTGTCCTTTGTTTGTCTCTTGTGTAGCCGAGGAAGCTGGCTTCTGCCATCCTCAAGGTGGTGGAGCAGCATGACCAGGCGATTGCCGATAGGGAGGTAGAGATCGCCTCGCTGGATGCTAGGCTGGCTGCTTCGAGAGGGTAGCACCACGAGGAGACTGCAGCCGTCGAGGCTGTCTTGGCCGGAGTGGAAACGGAGAACGCCAACTTGAAGGCTGAGATTGCTCGCTTAAAAGAGGAGGATGATCGAGACAAAGCACACCTCAAACGACTTGCCGAGCAAGTAGCATCCTTGTAGAACGATCTGAGTTTCCGGATCTATCCCCACGAGGTCGAGGGCATGATGCACGCATGGCTGTTGGAGGGTATCAACGTCGGTCGACGCATTGCGTGGTTGATTGATCCTGGCTTCCCAATTGAGTTCATCAATCTGTCCAATAGAGCAGCGCAACACAGAGACGACCTCGTGGAGGAGCCCCGTGATATTCAAGGGTCTCCGCCGCCCTCGTAGCCCCCTATACTGTACATTTTTGTGACCTCCCTTGTATTCATGTATGTAAAATGTAATTTGTACCACATTTAAAGCAATAAAATGGAAATTCTTTCGATTTTGTGTCCATTCGCTTCTACTGCTCTTGTGTTTGCATGCTTTGTTGAATTGGGCGGCCAACTTGGATGGCCGGCTGCCGTTGTTGGGCTGCTTAAGAAGCGAGGTCCTTAGGCTTGGCAGGTGGTTGTATTAACCAGCCTGGTGGCGCTGTCCAAGTGATGTCTTGGACGGCTAACAATGGAGAAGTATGCTTCTCCCTTCGACCGTCGCTGACTGATCATGCTACCTCATCGTAGCGGAGGTCGTTGCGTGTGCTGCGTACGCCCCCCTAAGGTTTTGACCACTATCGGGCCACTTGGATGACTAAGATTTAATACGATTGCTAATGGGCCACCTAGATGACCAGGGTTTAGTACGACCGCTATTGGGCCACTCGGATGATCGAGATTTATATTAGGCCACTTATGAGCCACTTGGATGACCAGGGTTTATAATAGACCGCTCATGGGCCACCTGGATGACCATGATTTAAATACGACCGCTAATGGGTCGCTCTGATGATCGAGGTTCAGGTTCGACCGCTTATGGGCCACCTGAATGACCAGAGTTTAACGAGAGGGTGAAGACCCTCCTGACTTAGAGGCAGTCTAGGTCGGGTAACCTACAAAGAAAAATAATGCACATACACATAGGAAGTATGCTAAGTAAATACTTATTTTTCGCGAATTCAAAATAAACAAGCGGAGCAAACAATAATGCAAATGCGTACCTGCATCTGCTACTGGAAGTATCGTCTGAGGTGGATGGCGTTCCACGTTCGTGGAACCAGTTTTCCATCCTGGCTCCGGAGTTTGTAGGCTCCGTTTCGCAGAACGACGAAGACAAGGAAATGCCCTTCCCAATTAGGGGAGAGCTTATTACGGCTGGCCAGCTTGCCTGTGGCCTCGATGCCTCAAAGGACCATGTCTCCTACATCGAATCGTCGTGCCTTAACTTTTTTGTTGTAGTATCGGGCAATTCGATATTAGTAAGCCATTGTCCATACTCTGCTAGCGTCGCGGGCTTCCTCTAACAAGTCTAAGTGCTCCCTAATTTTTTGAGAGTTAGCCAGTGGGTCGAAGGACTCTACCCTAAGACTTGGAAGCCTGATTTCAATCGGGATTACCACCTCAGTCCCGTAACAAAGACTGAAGGGCGTCTCGCGCGTTGGTTCCTTCAGGGTTGTTCGATATGACCAGAGAATGAAAGGGAGCTCGTCTACCCAGGAGCCCCCTGCGTCCTCCAACTTAGTTTTTAACCCATAGAGCAGCGTTCGGTTTGTCACCCCCACCTGTCCGTTTGCTTGGGGGTATGCCACCAGCGTCCTCCAGCTTAGTTTTTAACCCGTAGAGCAGCGTTCAGTTTGTCACCTCCACCTGTCCGTTTGCTTGGGGGTATGCCACCGAAGTGTGGATCGGCTTGATTCCAAGGCTGGTGCAATATTTAGTGAAGCATTTCCCCGAGAATTGGGTCCCGTTGTCGATCACAACGACCACGGGGATGCCGAATCTACAGACGATGCTCTGGTGGAGGAACTCCAGGGCGTTATGCTCTGTAATATTTGCCATTGGGACGGCTTCAACCCACTTGGTGAAGTAGTCAATACCCACGATGATGAATTTTCTTTGCCCCGTGGCAATAGGAAACAGGTTAAGAAGGTCAAGCCCCCATTGCGCGAAGGGCCAATGGGCCTGAAGGGTCTTCAGATCTGCGGATGGTTGGCGGTGAAGGTTGCTATGAAGCTGGCAGCTTTCACATTTCTTTAGAAACTCCAGCGCGTCTTTTTTCATCGATGGCCAATAATAGCTCTGATGCATGACTTTGAAGGTCAAGTTTTTTTTGCCAATATGCGACCCACAGATCCTGAGGTGAACCTCACTTAAAGCGTAGTCAGCCTCTTCGGGAGTTAGGCAGCGAAGGTATGGAGTCGAGTAGCCACGGCAGTATAGCCGTCCCTCAACCGCAGCATACCAGCCGGTTGTCTTCCTGACCCGTTTGGCCTTCTCCGCATCCTCTGCCAATGATCCGTCCACCAAATAGTTTAGAAAAGGCATCATCCAGTTTTTCGCTTCAAAAATCTGCATTGCCTCTCGCTTCTCAATGCTGAGAGCGTCTAGGATATCCCACATATCCCTCGAATACTGTTCAGGGTTTTTAGCTGCAACAGCTTTGGCCAGCTGGTCTGCCTTCAAGTTTTCAGTTCGGGAAACGTGAACCAGGGTCAGTTTGTCGAAATCCTGGGTAGCCTCCCTTGCCTTTGCCAAGTACTTGGCCAAGAGAAGGTTATTCGCCTCAAAGCCTCCGTTAACCTGGTTAATGATTAGCTCGAAGTCGCTGTAAACTGCCAGTCTCTTGGCAGAGTATTCCTTGGCTAATCGCAATCTGGCTAACAGGGCCTCGTACTCGGCAACGTTATTGGTTGCCGGGAAATTGAGCCTGAGTGAGTATTTCACCGCAAACTCATCGGAAGTCGTAAGGACCACTCCAGCGCCATTGCCCTTATCCGTAGACGATCAGTTTACATGGAGTATCCATTCTGAAACTCCGTCAAGCAGTTCTGCACTTTCCTCGGGTTGTTCTTTGAGAATTGGGGTTGTAGTCTTGACAATGAAATCAACCAGCGCCTGTGCCTTTACAGCAGGCCTGGTCTGGAATTCGATGTTGAACTTGTCTAATTCGATAGCCCATTTTACCAACCGTTCAAAAACATCGGGCCTTTGGAGTATGTTTTTCAGTGGTTGGTCCATGAGGACCACTATTCGATGGGCCTAAAAGTAGGGCCTTAACCTTCACGTGGGGAATATTAGCGCCAAAGCTAATTTTTCTACGAGCGAGTAACGAGTCTCTGGGCCGGTCAACGTTTTACTCATGTAGTAGATCGGCCGCTGAGTGTCAGAGTCCTAGCGTATGAGGACAGAACTGAGGGACGCCTCCGACACCGCCAAGTAAAGGTACATCTCCTCTCTGCCATTGGGTGACACTAACAATGGCAGGTTGGCCAAATAACGTTTCAGTTCATCGAAAGCGGTTGGCATTTCACTGTCCATTAAAACCCGTTGGATTTTGTTCCTCTAAGAGCTTTGAAGAATGGTTGGTATTTGTCACCGAACTTCGTAAGGAAGCGGGACAGTACTGCCAGCCGTCCAGTCAGTCGTTGGACGTCCTTTACGTTCCGTGGTGGAGCCATGTCGGTGAGCGCCTTGATCTTCTCTGGGTTCTCCTCGATCCACCGTTGGGAGACGATGAAACCCAGGAATTTATCGAAGGCTACTCCGAAGATACACTTAGCTGGATTCAGCTTCATGTGATGCTTACGGAGCACCTCGAATGACTCTTTCAGATCGCGGATGTGGTTGCCGGTGACCTTACTCTTGACAAGCTTGTCGTTGACGTAGACCTCCATGTTGCAACCAATTTATTTTTCAAATATTTTGTTGACCAACCATTGGTAGGTCACTCCAGTGTTTCTAAGTCTGAAAGGCATTACTTTATAGCAGTAGGTGCCCTGATCGATCATAAATGAGGTGTGCTCCTCGTCCTCCGGACTCATCCGGATCTGGTTGTAACTCGAATAGGCATTCATGAAGCTTAGCAGCTCATGTCCGGCTGTTAAGTCAACCAGCAGGTCGATCCTGGGTAAGGGAAAGCTGTCCTTCAGACAGGCCTTGTTAATATCGATAAAATTGACGCATATCCGTCATTTTCCATTGCTTTTCTTTACTAAGACGATATTAGAGAGCCAGTCCGGGTAACGGATTTCTCTAATGAAGCCTGCGTCTAGCAGCTTCTTCACATCCTCTCGGATGGCGATTAGCTTTTTAACGGAGTGGTTCCTCCGCTTTTGCCTGACGGGTTTTCGGCCAGAGTCAAGCCCCAACTTATGGACCATTATCTCTGTTGGGATTCTACGTATATCTGCTGGAGTCTGTACAAATAGGTCAGCGTTCCTTCGCAGGAACGCAACCAGTTCATCGCGTAGTGATCCGGTGAGTGAGCTGCCGATCTATACATACTTCTCCGGCTCCTCCGGGTCCAGTGGGATTAGATCTGTGGCTTCACCAGATTGCGCTTACTGAATGGTTATCTTGTCTCGATAGTCGAGTTCCCCAACTGTTCTGGTGCTGCCACTAGAGGCAATCTGTGACATGTAACAAGTTCGTCCAATAACTTGGTCGCCCAGCATCTCCCCGATACCGTAGGGTGTTGGAAACTTTATTTTGAGGTGTGGAATTGAGGTAACCACCCCGAACTCTGTCAAGCATGGTCTGCCCAATATGGCGTTATACACTGAGGGTAGATCGACCACCAGGAAGGTGAGCGTTCGATTTGCTGTTTTCAGATACGTACCCAATGTGACCTCCAATTGGATAGTCCCTTGAACGGGTACAGGCTCGTTGTCGAGGCCATATAATGGGCCTTCGATAGGTTTTGGTTGATTCTTTTTTAAGCCTAATTTGAAGAACACATCCAAGTAAAGCAAATCTTTTGAACTTCCATTATCGACGAAAACTCGCTTCAACTGGTAGTCGATATTATCGTCCGAAACAAGTATAGATACAACGAGGGGATCAGTATGGGGGGATATTACATGAACTAAGTCATCATCATTGAAACTAATGGTGTTGTCCGCCGTGCACTACTTCTTCCTCCAAGTTTGCCGTTCCTCACCGCCGGATGGGTTTTTAGCAGGTCGGGTGGTAACCATGTTAACCACCCCTACTGCAACCTGATTTTGGGGAGGAGACCATTCCTGCCCCTCTCCGTCAGCTACTCCAAAGTTCTGTCCGGAGCTTCTAACGTATTTTGTGAGGTGCCCTCTGCGAATTAGCTCATCGATCTCCATCCGCAACGTCTTGCAATCCTCCGTCATATGCCCAGCAGAGCGGTGGAAGTCGTAGTATTTTGACTAGTTTCCAGAGTCCTTTTTTTAATAGTTTTGGCCACTTCAAGAACTTCTCTCTGTGGATCTGCATGAGGACATTAAAGCGTGTGTCCGTTAGAGGCGTGAAGCTGGTGGGCCCGTAGTCTCTATTTTCCGGGGGCCCAGTCCTGTGTTGCTTCCGGTGGGAGTGATCTCTGCCGCTGTTCTTCATTTTTTCCTCTCCAGGGAACGATCGGGACTGATCTGCCCGCTCCAGGCGTTTCATCTCGTTGGCCTCCTCCGCCGCAGCGTATGCCCGCGTAATGGACTCCGCTTCCCGGAAGGTTTGGGGATTCTTGTGAGCTAGATGCTTGAAGAAGTCCCCGTAGGTCAGCACGGAGATGAAACTGCCAGCTTCATCTCCTCCGTGATCCGAGAAATCCGCTTGGCCTCCGCAACAAAACTATCCAGAAATCACCGTGGGGTTTCTTCCGGTTTCTGCTTGATGTGGGAGAGATGCCACGGCTACTTCTTTTCCCATCGGCTCGAGGTGTACTGGGCCAGGAAGAGATCTGTGAGTTCACGGAAGCTGCCGACAGTACTTGAAGGGAGGTGATGGAACCATATTCGGGCATCTCCCTTCAGAGTGAGTGGAAAGTACCGGCACATTACTGAGTCCTCTAACCCTTGTAGACTCAGATGGGTGTGGAAGTGATCCAGGTGGTCAACCAAATCACTGCTCCTATCGTATGAGTCAAGAGACGACATCTTGAACTTGGTGGGGAGTGGACGGCTCGGGATCTCCGCTGTGAAAGGAGATCGGTCCAAGTCGATGGCGTGCTCCTCTTATTGAAACACGCAGTTCCAGATTTTGTCCACTCGCGGATCTCGCGAGGGTGTTTGCTGATCTTTTGGAGTTGAGGTAAGCCCTTAACTCCATCTTGTCTCTGGAGGGTCCGGCAGCCAGGTGGCTGCTACCTCCAATAGATCTGACAGTCCTCGAGACTCGCTTCTGAACTGCGTTCTCGTGTTCGGCTCAAGAGTATCAGGGGTTTCTTTCCTCCGGACTTTCTCGTGGAGTTGTGCTCCCGGAGCATTCTTCAAGCCTGTTCTTGCTAGGAACGCAGGAGGAGGCTGGGATTGGATTATTTCGGGATCTGTCGGGACTTTTGGCCGGCTTCTTTTTCCTTTGACCACCTTTTTTGGTGGCCAGTGCAGGGACGGCTGTCGGAGGAGCCACCTGCAGTCGCTGCTCGTTCTGAGAGCAAAGTATTTGGAGCAGACGCGTGTTGGCCTGCATCTGTTGCATCAGCTGTTGAAAATAGGGCGCTAGTATTCCGCCCATAGCCCCGTAGACCGTGGCACCAGCAGCGTGGTCCTGGTCGGGGTTGGTGATGTCTCTAGCGGGATCGCTAGCTTGTGCTCTCGTATTCACCATTGCGAATGCAGAATCAGACGGTAAAAAAGAGAACGTTGTGCAGATTTATGGTTGGCTTTTGTAAACACTTCCCATAGACGGTGCCAATGAAACGTACCTAGATCTGATTTCGAACATATTCGAATTCGTCTAGATGGTTTGAACCAGCTCCGTTCACTCAGTGCGAATCCTGTACACCACTAAAACCAAAAAGTGATCAGTGTGTCGGCGGGATGTTGTCCCACCGAATACACTCCGACGCTCAAGTCAGTAAAGCCTTCTAAGATAGGGAAGGTAATGCTGAAAAGCGAGAGAAAGTAAAAGGATTTAGAGTGCTAGCTTGTCGAGGACGTGAGCCATCGATTCCCACTCACAGAGAGCGCAGGGAAACGATGTTCCGAAAGCGTGGAAGCTTCCGAGAACGACTCTCGGAAAGCTTGATTAGGTCTGCAGGAAGTTCGAGGCCTCTGGTGGGATCTGAACGTCTGGAAGAGTGGAAGAGACGAGGGGCCTCTGTCCAGTACTCTGTCAGCGTTCGTGGATGTAAGAGTTTTCTTTCTGTTCATAAGCAAGAGCTTGGGTACGTGAGAGATCGTCTCTGTAAGCCGAAAATTGCCTGTAAGAGCCTCTCGTGTGTAAGTAAGTATGTCTTTTTCTCAAAATGTGTCAACAAGAAGCCGTAAGCAAATATAGGTCCTTTGAATCAGAATTCTAGGGTTTACTTATGGTTGACAGTGTGATTTTCCTCCTTTGGAATGTGTAATCCCCTGCATTATTCTTGGTTGGCCCGCCTTTCAGAGCTGATACCAGTTGCCAAACGGACCAAAATAGTTTCCTTCCACGGCGATCAGCGGCTTTCCAAACTGCTGACCTTCTTTACGTGTATTTTACTGTTGGAGAGCCCGAGTTGGCAGGGAATTGAAAAAATATGGCGCCTTCCTTATGGGAAGGACGCTGATTTTGTCAATCTCCATTTTGGGAGCCAGTTGGGATCGTGAAAGATGTTGAGAGAGCCGTTGTTGGCCGTCTGATAGATCGCGGGCTCGAGTGGGCAGGTCTGTAATCGTATAAAGCCTCTGTTGGGCCTACCGCTACAGCACACCCGGTCAACGTTTGAATTGACCGTCTGCGTGTGAGTTATTCGTCTGCTGAGGTCGGATGGTCAACGCCAGTGTTGAACATTCTGGGCCTTTCAGGGTTTGGGCCTGTTCTCCAACTGGGCCGTTTATGAGTGGACCGTCCAGCAGGCCATTTTGGGCCTACGTTGATTTTGGGTTAACTCATTTTCGGTGTACCCATCAGGTTT
>JAODPA010127889.1:0-17211 GCA_025585075.1 Nepenthes mirabilis
ATTAATATTAAAATAATTCAAACAGAAATCCAATATATTATAATTAAACTCTAATTAAGTGAATCAGCCAATACCTACAAATCTAGGTTAATCACTTAACATCTCTAAAATTCTCTTAGGATTAATCCACAAAAACTATCAAATGTATAAAAACACACCAGGATCCAGGGAATAACTATCATCATCTAAACGTATAAAAGAAAACTACTGGTCCCAAATTAACAACAAAAATCTGGTTTTTGCTTCAGTTCATCTTCCGTAATGCGCAGTTAGTGATTTTCTCCGTAAGACTTGACTTGATTCACCAAAGTTGACAACTTTTCCTAACTAACATATAAAACAACCGATTTCTAATATGATTTAATAAAAATATCATATAATCAATCGACATTAAAGTATCTATGAACATGTTAGATACTCCGTCATTTCGATGCTCAGTTTTCCGAATTGATTTCCACGGATAGGAGATGAACTCAAAGCTTTAGAATTCAAATGACCATTTAAGAAGGGATACAAATTTAGCGGAGTTACTTGCATAAATTTTCTTGCCGACTGCCCTTCGTTTTTCTCCCTTCTTACTTCTTCCAAAGATCACAAGCTACGTATATAGGAAGAGGTGCCGGCGAAGGTTTGAAAGACGGGGGCCAAATCAGATGTAGAATCTGTAAGTTTCCCTCTGAACTAGGTTTAAAATTTTTTTCTCCATAGAATTCTGCTGGATCTGCCTCCTCCTTCGGCCGAAATGATGCACCTTCAGCACGTCGAGGATCCTACTTCCCGATGATGTAACAAGTCGCTGGCTAGCGTTCTAACTCCAAATCCTCCACCTTTTATTTTATTCGAATTTGAATATTTTTGCTCCGTAATTAGCATAGTTGTCTTTGCCTTAAGATATTCTAGTCATCGATGAAGAATATTTTCCCAGTTTAAGACCCCTAAAAAGAATTTTTTCTTAATTTATGCTAATCAATGGGGATAATATTTCTTTTATAAAATACATTAATTCAGCCACCAGATCAGCCCATCTTCCTATCCCGAAGAGTCCACCAATCATAGACAATGTATAGGCTTAATGAGAGTAGTTGCTAATTTAATTTAGTCCAGTCAAGAATACTTTCTCCTACCATAATTTTCTAAATTTATCAATACTTACCTTTAATTTTCAAATTTCTCTCACAAATAAGTTGCCAAGCACGCCAAGATGGATAATCTTTCCCGGGCTTTTCGCCAGTCGTGAGTCACTATTTCACCACACCAGGTCATATATTTATATTTTTCATTTTAATTTGCTAGACACCGAAAAGGTCCCACAAAATTTCTGGAAAACCGGCAAAATGAGTACACTGCGTTAAACCAAAATCTCCATCCAATCAATCCAAGCCAAGCCCAACCCAACCCAAAAGAAATTTAACCCACACGACCCTAAGATATAAGTATAATAAAAATTTCCAACCCAATCTAATTATCCTAAAGGTTCTCAACTCACATAGATGATCCAGGATTTTTCTGAGCTCACTAGGCCCAATTAAAATTAGTTTGCTCAAGCACATATATATATATATATATATATGTTATAATTTAATTACATCTAAGGTTAACTCAATAGTTGATATATGTATAAAATATTCAAGTCATAATCATTTGAAATATTACGATTGTTGTCATGTTTTTATCACAAAAAAATATATGATAAGTGACATCAAATGTATTTAACTGAAAATTGAGATGCGATTTTTTGTAAAAAATTGTTAAATCTAATATAACTTGCAAAATTTTAAGATATATTAAACACTTCAAATGTTCGTTTTCGATTTTATAAAAATTTCGCACATAACGTAAAGTATCTCTAATTAATAACCAAACATCCATCAATGAGTCACAACATGTTTCAAAGGTCCGTGACCACTAATATATACGTCCTGAAGTCGATTGTTCAAAACACAATTCAAAATCAAATATAATGCAAATAACACGTAACAATTCCAAAACTACTCAACAAAAAATAACTCTTTGTCCATATATTTTGCTAGAGAATTCAAATTCACTAATTTAAAAAGTTATAAAATATGTCAAGTGTAGGCCTAATACTCAATAAACCATAAAAAACATATATATTGTAAAAATATAAGGAATACTAATAGTAATCAAATATGATAATGTCCAAAAATACAATATGATCACAAAAATATAATAAAAACCCAGAATTAGTGATGATATTACTGACTAGGATCAAATGCCAATGATTGAGCTATTTTAAGATTTCTTAATAAATTTTCACAATGTTAGGTATAAGTGTTCAAATCTCAATATTTTTAAATAACATGAATAAGCATACAAAATTGATGGGTCCAACAACCATAGGTTCAAAGGGCCAAACCCCACAGTAGGCCGACAATTCAACATAATTCTTTTCAAAATGAATAGTCTCACATTACTTTTGGAGAAATAATACAAATACAAATCCAACTATAAAAGTAAGTACCTTCAAATTTTGAAGAACAAACTTGAAAAAAATCAAAAAAACTCCATGAGGCTCCAAATGGCTTGGAGAAGGGCGTAGTTGTTGATAGCCACTCTCCAACGAGAGCGGGATGACAGCCTCGGAGAAGGGCGTAACCATTACTAGCTAATTTCCAACGAGAGCGAGATGGCAACCCGGAGGCCACCAACCCTTTTCTCGCCATGAGTCCATCAACCCTTTGCCAGCTAGGAGGACGTCAGCCCTCCGCCAGTTCGAAGGCTAGCAGCCTTTCGTCGTCAGGAGGCTCTCAACCCTCCTTTCATTCGAAGGCCATCAGCCATTCACTGCCAGGAGGCTCTCAGCGCTCCGCATGTCCGAAGGCCAGTAGCCTTCCATCGTCAAAAGGCTCTCAGCCCTCCTCCCAACTAGAAACCATAAGCCATCTGCCACCAGGAAGCTTTAGGCCCTCCTCCCGTCCGGAGGCCATCAGCCATCCGTCACCAGGAGGCTCTCAGCCCTCCTCTCGTCCGAAGGCCAACAGCCTTCCACCGCCAGGGGGACTCAGCCCTTCATCTTGGAGCCACAAGTCTTCCGTCCTGGAGTCAGAAACTTGTTGTCTAAGAGTTAACCTTCCGTTCAAGTAATTAGGATGTTGACGTACCAGTGCAGCTTAGTCCTTCTCCTCTAAGCTGCCTTCTGCAAACGTACCTTTAAGTTGCCCCTCTACTGAGCGCACCTCTAAACCGCCATCTGCGGGCGCACATCTAAGTTGCCATTCTATTGAACGCACCTCTAAGCCACTCTCTACGGGCGTACCTCTGAGCTGCCCTTTGTAGGCACACCTCCAAGCCGCCCCTCTGTTGGGCGCACCGTAAAACCGTTATTTGCATGCATATTTTAAAGCCGCCCCTCTATTAAGCACACTTCTAAACCGTTCCTCTATCGGGTGCACCTCTAAGCCGCCCCTCCAAGGTGCACCTCTAAGTTGTCTCTCTGTCGGGCGCATCCAAATGCTCCCCCACTATATGCACATATACATCCTCGTAGTATCTTTATATTCTCTAAAAAAGATTTCTGATTTGAGTGTCGAATGATATACGGTGGGAATAATTTTCGCCATCCTCTAACATCCTATTTGTAGTTTGTGGTGTATAGGTTTCAAATTAATAGCGATGGAGATCGGACCTGCTCCAATTTGACCCACAGCAGAAGAATGGAAGGCTACCTAATATGTACCACAACCCGAAAACCAGATAAGCATCATTGGCACTGTCTGTGGGAACAATAAAAAAGTTTTTCCACCTCACAACAACAAAACAAACATGGTCAATATCTGTACTCCAACCAACACGTTGGCTGAAGATATCACCTCCCATGGCGATGACCCCTCATCGGATAGCTATGCCAATAGGTGATTGATGCCAAATGTACGAGTTCCTAGCGCTCAGTAGAGCACCCTCTTCCTGACCGTTTGCACTCGTCAGAAGATGTAACATTGGGGGCTTCGCCGATCAGCTTTCAAGCGATCTGAGAAAGTCAGTATCCTCAAAGGATCAATCGGCTCAACGACCTTAAGACCTAGATAGCCTTCAGTATCTATCTCATTAACCTGATGGCCTTAGTATTCGAGAGGATTCGAGCGATGGGGCCCACTTTCGAAGAAATGATCGATTTGGTTCTAGGGATACATGCCAAAGGGGCCAGGCCGGATAGCAAAGCTTCCCTCAAAACTTAAGCTTTGCTTCCGTCCTTTGCTCTTCAACTAAATAGAGCATCTCGAAGCCCTATAGAATGTAAAAGCTCTCCGGCACTCCATCTCTCATTCGGTTAGCCTGTAGCAGCTTTCTATACTGAGAAGCTCTTCAGTGTTCTAGTCAAACTGAGTAACATTTCGACGTTCCAATCGGATTGAAAAGCATTCTGGCTCTCCAGCCAGTCACCTTCACTTCCAGATCTTCTCTGTCCTGTCGGAACTCTCGATGCCAAATTTTCTCTAACCTGTCGAAGCTCTTGCCGCCATATCTTCTCTGGCCTGCTGGAGCTCCTCGCTGTCAGATCTCTCTGACCTACCGGAACTCATTGCCAAATCTTCTCTTGCCTACCGTAACTCTTTGCTACCAGATCTTCCCTGGCTAGCCGAATCTCTTGCCGCCAGATCTTCTCTGGCCTAATCTTCACCACATAGTATCGCTCCAGCCAGCAGGCAGATCCCGCTGCAATTTGTTGCATAGCAGCAGGCCCTATAAAAGTTATGGCAACACTTGCAATGGGGACTCGACGAGCTCAACCCACCACCCATTGCATCGTAGAAAACATCATCCAGCTAAATGTTGCACTGGTCCGGGTTACCTGAGGCAGTATCAGTCGACAATGGGACCCAAACCACTAGCCAAATGGCTACCTAGCACGGCAACAGATGATACCCAACCAATTCATGAAAAAGGACCAAATCCCACAGAGCATAGGGGCCATAGGCCGAGGCGCCTGCCAAAGCACCCTGACGACCCTCCGAAGTGGTGCACGCTAGCCATACACTTAAAATGGTGATCCGATTACAAAAAGTACCACTTACATGTCGACGACGATTCTACACCAAATCCAGGTAAGTCTTGTATACACCATACTGCTTGCTTAAATCATATTTCTGTTAATAGGATAGTATTATTATCTGCTCATACGAGTGATTACATAACACTGTATAAAATCATGTGACCTAAACTGTCCTTAAGTTAGGCAAATTTTTACTTGCTCACAATTAAACCATGGTCATCATGGCGGCTCATGAGCGATCAAATTAAACCTTAGTCATCCAAGTGACCCATGAGTGGTCGAAATAAACCCTGGTCATCCAGGTGGCCCATAAGTGATTAAATTAAACCTTAATCATCCAAACGACCCGTAAGCAATGGAATCAAGACCTCGGTCCCGTTACCGAGCAGCCAATGTGAGGTCGAATTCAAAATCTTAGGGGGCTTTTCAACATGCGTGCGACGACATCCTCTCAAAGGAGAGAGCACCATCAGTTAATGCCAGTCGGTGGGCTAGGACCACACGCATAAAAGTTACGACGTCCTCAAGTAGGACTGAGCATTGACGGTACATGCGGGTGGCGGCCAAGGCTAGTAGAAGCCCTATAATGATAGCTTCAAAGCTTAGCTAGCAATCTCATCTTCTCACCGCCATGACCTTCCCTTGGTAGGGGCGAGCGCAACTAACCAGAGACATTCGTCAAAGCCAGGAGGCTTAGACAACAACCATGTGTCCTCAGGGTCACAACTTTCGTTCACGAGAATGATCAGGATCCGACCCAAATAATCCCCAACAGCCCTAACACTCCGCTAGAAAGCAAACCAGCATCATCAAAGAGGGAGTCATAGAGATCAGGATTCTAGGCTTAGCCATGGTCACGGTGTTGACTCATTTGCTCAACCCGAGAGTCAAAAGATCCCCAATTTCAGCAACTGAGCCTGCCTGGGGCTCCTCACTCTTAGTACCATTGGCTAGCTCGCCAACGGTAATGCACGACAAGAAGAACTCTTTCTGGGAACTCAAGGCGCATCCTATTACCAAAACTCGAATGATCAGCTATCTTAAGGCAAGTCTCCTCTCAACCTCTCAAAGTGCGTCCTTACAACGAAGAGATCTGATCTCAAATCTGAGATCTTTCCTCTGTGCGCTCCTGGATCTTGTGTGAGACTTGGACGGCTCGCAGTCGGCACCGATCAATGGTTCCGGTCAATAAAGATTTCTAGCATCACGCTACTCTCCGGATTCGAACACTTCACCGGTCAACGAATCCGGTCAACAAAAATTTTTGACTCTGCGCTACTCTCCGAATTCGAGCACTTCGTCGATCAATGGATCCGGTTAACAAAAATTTTTGACTCCGCACTACTTTCCAGATTCGAGCACTTCGCCGGTCAATGGATCTGGTCAATAAAAATTTTTAGCTTCGAACTGTTTTCCGGATTCGAGCACTTCGCAAGTCAATGGATTCAATCAACAAAAATTTTTGGCTCCGCACTACTCTCCCAATTTAAGCACTTTATTGGTCCACGAATCCGGTCAACCGCCATATCCGTCTCTGCTCTGTTCTTCGGATTCAAGCGCTCTGGTCAGTAGAACCGGTCAACAAAGATTTTTGGTTCTGCACTGCCCTCCGGATTCGAGCACTTTGGTCACCGGATCCGGTCAATTAGCTTTTTTGACTCTACACTGATCTCCAGATTCGAGCACATTCGTCAAAAAAAATTGAACAACCATATTTTCGGCTCTATTCTGCTCTACGAATCAAGTGATGTGGTCAACCAAGCTTGTCAACCCTCAATCTGGTTCTATCCTCTATCCAGAGTCAAGCTTTCTGGTCAATGAATCATGGTCAGACTTGAGGGGACAACATGACCAATCTTAGCCTATCATAAACATGCTGAAGGCTGAAAATTCGGTCCACCGGTATGAGGGGTTAGTGATAGGTCCAACAACCATGGACCCAAAGGGTCAAGCCTCACAGTAGGCCCACAATTTAACATAATTCTTTTCAAAATGAAGAGTTCGACATTACTTTTGGAGAAATAATGTATTTGTAAATCTAACTATAAAAGTAAGCACCCTTAAACTTTAAAGAATAAACTCAAAGAAGTTCAAAAAGCTCCATGAGGCTCTAGATGGCTTGGAGAAGGGTATAACCATTGCTAACCAATCTCCAACGAGAGTGGGATGGCGGCCTCGAAGAAGGGCGTAGTTGTTACTAGCCTATCTCCAAAGAGAGCGGGATGGCAGCCCGGAGGCCACCAGCCCTCTGCCAGCTACGAGGACGTCAACCCTCTGCCTGTCCGAAGGCCAGCAGCCTTCTGTTACTAGGAGGCTCTCAGTCCTCATCTCGTCCAGAGGCTATCAACTATCCGCCGCCAGGACGCTCTCATCCCTTTGCTCGTCCAAACACCAACAGTCTTTTGTCGCCCGGAGGCTCTCAACCTTCCTCCCATCTGGAGGCCATCAGCCATTTGCCACTAGGAGGCTCATGGCCCTCATCTCGTCCGGAGGCCATCAGCCTTCTACAGCTAGGAGGCTCTCGGCCTTTCTCCCGTCCGGAGGCCATCAGCCTTTCACTACTAGAGGGATCTCAGCCCTCTATCTCGAAGCCACGAACCCTTCGTCCCGGAGTCAAAAGCTTGTTGTCCAAGAGTCAACCCTCTGCTCAAGAATTCAAGATGTTGATGTACCAGTACAGCTTAGTCCTTCTCCTTTAAGTCGGGCGCATCTCTAAACCGTTCTTCTATCGGGCGCACCTCTAAATTGCCCCTCTGCTGGGCGCACCTCTAAATTGCCCATCTACTGGGCGCATCTCTAAGCCGCTATTCTCTCGGCGCACCTCTAAGCCGCCTTCTACCAAGCCCCACCCTCTGCGAACGCACCTCAAAATCGCCTCGACGGGCGCACCTCTAAGTAGCCCTCTGCAGGCGCACCTCAAAGCCGCCCATCTGTCGAGTGTGCCTCTAAACTGCCCTCCAAGTCGCACCTCTAAGCCACCCCTCTACCGGGTGCATCCAAACGCTCCCCACTATATGCATATTTGCATCCTCCTAGTATCTTTCTATTTTTCAAGAAAGATTTTTAATTTGAGCGTTGAAAGATATACGGTGGGAGAAATTTTTTCCATCCTCTAACCTCCTATTTGTAATTTGTGGTGTGCAAGTTTCAAATTAATAGCGATGGAGATCTGACTCGCTCCAATTCGACCCGCAACGGATGAATCGAAGGTTCCCTAATCCGTACCACAACCTGAAAACCAGAGACGCGTCATTAAAAGTCAGTAAGGATAATAAATAATTACATGCAGCATATTTAAATAAATATCAAAATAAATAATTAAAAAACTTTTGATAATAAATTTAAAAAAAGGTTTAGATATACGTCATTTAATATGAATACTATTGAAATCTAATATGAAATATATTTGAAATCAAGTTCATTCATTTTTCTTTCCCATTATTTTCTTTTTTTATTATGTCTCAAAATCTCAGCAAAAATGATTAAAAAACTACTAAAAACTCTTTAAATATCAAGATAATCATACGGGCGTCGGTCGTATACCTATTAGGTATGAAACTATAACTCAAGGCACACCCGAACGTGTTTCATTCGTGCATGAACACCCCCCATGCTGTTATATACGCATGAGTCTGCTCCCAACAATGCATGAGCCTTGCTTGTTTTGCTAGTTATGCTCGAGTGCACTATATGCATGAGTCTGGCATTAGCCATCACTTCTCAAATACTCAATCTTTTATCCAAGCATAATTATCTACAATATTTCATCTAATTTATTTCAATTATGATGTCATAAACAATTAAATGGAGATTGGGTGTTGCAATGGTACTGCATTGATGTCCAATTTAGGTCAACTAATGATTAGTTGAATGTCTTTGGTTTGTAAATCTTTGATCAACCACTCATATGTCATAGAAATTGGTGTGGATCACACAAACTTGGTCAACGGTCAGTTAGCAGGTCTATATTTGTGCCTTGGCCTTGAAAGGTCTGCTAGACCAACATTTTGGTGTCTCAAATGCCTTGATCCTCAGACATGTCACTCATTTTGGTCTTTGATCATGTAGATCTTTGTACCTTATGTCATCTCAATGCTTTAACTATTTAGTACTGTGGCATTTCAATGCTTAAACAGTGTAGTATTTAAACATAGTATCTTTGAATCTTGTGCCTTTGGATTCAGACAGTTTATGACCTCAGAGGTTGGACTATCCATTTTTTTTTACCTGACTATTAAGTTTGATCAGATTAATTAAGTCAGTCTACTGAAACGATATCAAGAGATGACTTAAAGAGCGTTTAGATGACCGGAAAGAGAGGCATTACATGCACCTATAGTCATACGAAGCCCTCAAACTGACCACATCTAGCTTTGAATCGATACTGCCGATACGAAGCGAGAGCGGTAGGGGCATTATGGTCAGAGAAAGGATGGTGGAGAGAACTGAAAACCTACGGCAACATTTGTAACAATAATTTCCCTCCATTTCCTTCACTCTTTCTCACCTCATTAGCGGATTAAATTACGATTAAGTCAGAGCATTGGGTAATCTTTCCACAATCCTCTTTGCTCATCTGTTGTTTTGTACTTTCGAGTTCTTGGTCGAAATTGTTCGAGGGTTCCGAATAATTCCAAACATTTACAAGTGTAAACCCCCCCCCCCTCTCTCTCTCTCTCTGCGTTATTGTGTATAATTTGTTCCCTAGATCTCCTTTTCATATCGTTCTTCACTTCCATGATGCTTTTATCGGTTAATTTTGTATTAGATTTCTGACTCTTTAGTGCGTGGACTGTTTATGCTGCTTAGATTGATACGGTCTCAGAGACTTCAATTTGTAGCATACACTTCTAACATATTGGTTGCCTCGCAACTATACTTCTGAAAGTGAAGATCAGTGGTTTTGTGGTTACAGATTTTTTTTTTTTTTTTAAATGCTGTTATGCACAATATTGTTTTATAAAAAAAAAGTTACTCTTCATGAAATATATAATTGGCGGCATGGATAGCATCGCCAATTCGAACCTTAAACTCAGATAAAGATTAGTGAGTTTGGAAGGCTTTGAATTTCTTATATCATATCCATACTTCTTCTGTTTGGATTTCTTTCTTTCCCTCTTCAGTTTGAATGCAACGAGAAGGGTGAAGCGGTTTGAAGGCCCTTTATAATGATTCCGTTTCCACCATGGGCTTATTTGGTGATAGGGATGGGATGTTGGAGTCTAATGAGGATTCAAATGTTCAATAAAGTATGGAACGCGTTCAATTTTCACTTCTCAAGCCCTCGTTTTTTGTTTTTTTTTTTTTTTTTTTAGGTTTGATTGTAAATATAAGGTAATTAGATACCTCATTTCCCTCCTTTTTTTGCATTCATGTTGGAAAAAGTAAGAAATATCTCATTTTTCTTCCGCCTATTATCTGAAAAAGTAAGTAGATAATGTGATGTGCTATATATAGTAAGTGTTAGAATAAAGTTATCCAGTGAGTGCTACCATACCTACTTGATAATTTAAAAAGAAGAATTATTCTTAAATAAGAATTAAAAACCATCTTTTGTCAAAGCGAAAACTGAAATAATGCTCTTGACAATACTTGGTACATAGTAAACAGTCTTTAACTCTGAAGCGTCTCCTGCAGATAACCTTCGGTAACATGAACTTACGGCTAATGCAACTACAACTACTCCATTTCCCATCTGTAGTCTCATCGCACCTTGGCTCATAAGCTTACGTCTTGTTAGTAATTGTAACGAATTGCAAATATGTGAGCCATACTCAGTATCCAGTACCAAGAAGAGATGAGATATTGACTCCTTTGTCGTGTTTCTGTTTTTTGATAAAATGATGCCCACAAGCTAATGATTTGTGGGTGCTGTTCAAGACTGTTTTCTTTCACACCCAGCTACTGAGTTAGCATTTTTTTTTTCTATTATAATTTGTTTTGTTAATTAGGGCTGTCCTGAGCTTACTAGTCCGAATGCCTCAGGTATTGCATATTTTTGCTTTGTTCCTCTTAGATATGCTCAGCATAAGTTTGTAAATATGGCTTTGTTCAAATTTCAAAAAAGCTTGCTCACTCCTACCACACCCCTGAAAAAAAAAAAAAAATAGAGGCAGTTCATCATGAATTTGTTCATGATATATGTGATGATGGTAGGTCATCCCCCTCCATTTGAATGCAGCTAAAACGTGACCTAGCTTGGTTACATGATGCTTGCTTGATGAAATGCCCAGTGAAGGAGCTTAACAGACAATTTAATTTGTTCCTTCTCTGAATGCTGGTAGCCGTGCTTAACGCAGACAATGCACCAAGGAAGCTTGATATTAGTTGACTTGCAGAGTTTCATCTGATGTTACTGCAAGCAAGCAAAAGAGATAAATGCAATTTTTAATTTCTCAATCTCCTGTTAAAAGTTGAATTTGAAGATTAAATGACAAAATACAGTTCCTCTCAACAAGAGGGACTAGTTCAAAACTTTAATCCTCTGTTTATCATTCATCTCCTCAAGCGCCAAAGCAAGAGATTAACAATTTTACTATTTGATTTATGATTAACATTCCCAATTTCGACTAAGTAGTTCTTCACATACCATTGTTCAAATCCATGCACGTCAAAGAGATGGTCCTTTACGAAATAGTCCTGCACCTGAAACTCCATCTCTTGGAATAAATGCTATCATTCTAAATCCCTTCTTTGCTTGATTCCATTTACCTGAACAAGTAACAGAGACTTCAAAAATGATAGTACAAGGAGATTGAAAATTACCTAGTTTCCAATATCAAGAGAGATGGAGATAAAGAGAGAGCAGGGAGGTGGATGATGTTGAATTCATAAATTACTCTTTTTTCTAAGTGCCAGGACATGTAACAGAGAGGGAGATGAGGTTGAAATGTGTTAAGAGCCCCGTTCAGGATCTGTTATCAAGTTCCAACCCGTTTCATTCACAAACCACAAATCTCCAAATAACCACAATTATGCAAATGATGCCTGATTAAGATGTAACATATAATTGATAGAAATAGAAGAATCATTCAACATCAAGACATATGTTAATCAAGCGAACCTATGAATGAGGCTCACAAGATCTAACATACAAAGAGTTCTGAGAATGCCAAAGAAAATACTCGGAAGGGTTCTGAGCTCCATGGGCTGTCAAGGTCCTAGATTATTGACAAAATTACTGAATATCCACTAATCTGGTCTATGGCTAGCTTAAATAGCCAACCACTGCCCTAATAATGTTGAAAAACCTAATTACCCTTGATGGCAGTAATTTACAATAATGCCATTAAAGTCTCTCTCTCTGTTGTGAAGCCTTTACTCTGATTCCCATAACTCTATCATGGTGCAGAGAAATTTTTTTCCATCCTTTAATGAGTAAGAATGCTGGTAATTTCAATAGTCACACTTCTTTTGATGACAATGAGTGTCTCTTGATTCAGTGTCTTCAAAATACTGTTGAGGGTGCTAACAAGTCATCATTGGAGGTTGTAATCTGTTAGTGTTGACCCCTCCTCCAGACGATGGAAGATGACTTTGTTTCAAGAGAAAATTAGAATTTGGCGAATGTTGGGATTAAGATGTTTGGTGGCATAGTTAAAATAATGGGGCTTCACAGTATGGATGCTATTACTGAGTTAAACGTGATTATTGAGGGACAGGAGGGCAACCCTTTTGAGGTTCAAAAACAGATTTCTGAGGTGATGTTGTAAGAAATGATGGGGATCAATTAATTTTTTGGGCTTCACATTTCTTGCAACGAAGATCCAGCTATGAAGCATTTTGAAAACATTTAGGCAAGAAGGTTGGAGAAGTTTGAGGTTTCCCATTCTTAGTGTCAAGCCTCTAAGAGTGGAAGAAAGGGTAGAAGTGAGAGGCTTGAGTGCAACTTTGAACTAGAGCTGATTTTGATTATCTAGGAAGTGATATTATTTTGCTTCTTTCAGTTTGTGTTGGGGTTTTTTTTAGGATTCTTTGTGTTATTTTTGTGGTTTTCTTGTCTAACAAGAATGTAACTTTTGTACTTGGACTGCATCCCCTTTGTTTCTTTCTCGAATAAGTACCTTCTTTAGGATCAGAAAATGGACTATTAAATTCTTTTTTATTTTAGCTAATGTTTCTTTTAGATTTGCACGACATGATCACAAGTATTCCAGTGTTGTATACGACTAATTGACTTGTGAAAAGGTAAGAATAGGCCTCTTGAGGCTGTGTTGGGCTGAACAATTCCCCAGTGGTTAATGATTTTACAAAACCAGTTGAGAAACAGGACTAATTCTGTTTTTTAAATTGTACTTGGGAAGATTCACAAGCAGTAACTGTTGCAAGCTGTTGAATGTAGTGGGACCTGTTTGTTTGATGTTGGATATGATGCTTGATTTGTATATTTCTTGTGCTGTGCAGTTTGCTTTAGTTGCGATTCTTGTTTAGCTTAGATATGTTCCATTTGCTATTAAAGCTATCATGAATAGTGAAGGCTTCTAGCAAATGTTTCTGTTCTGAGGGCCAGAAGGGCAGTAATTGCTGTCAGATTATAGAATGATCTTGATGTTTGTAACTCTCCGATTAACCACTCCCATAAGATTTTCTTTCAATGCATCTGAAAAATAATTGGGTTTCATTTTATTTTCCTTATTAGATGACAATTTTAGAATGGAAGAATTTGATGATAGAAAGTTCCACTTAAATAACAAAAAAGATAGATTAATAAACAGGTCTAGTTGACTGGATAGACAGCAAGACAATAAAGCCTTGACTCATAAACAGCAATTGGGGTTGAATTCAAAGGCTAGTACGTGTTCTTGAAGGTTATAATTTTTTAAAACAAAATCCTTGCTCATTCTCCTTCATATAGTCAAATACTTTTTATTTTTAGAGTTTTGTTGGTTTATTAATATTAATTTCTTGGAGAGAGGATTCCTACAGTTGTAAAAAGGGATGCAATCTGCCATTAGGAATACATTATATTCTCAGAACTTAGCTTCACCAATAGAGTTTTTCTATGGGAATTCTGTAATGCAATTCTAACACTGTTGTGGTGCCTATGGCGTTCTAGGGGTGATTATTAGAAAACTAATATTTTTTCACTTTGCTCTCATTAGCCAAATATCATTTTAGATATTCTCTTGAAATTGCTCCAAATGAGTCTCAGCTCAATCCAAAACTTCCAACCAAGGATGTGCTGCATTGCCTTTGCTGCTGTTTGCATGAATCTCAAAGTTGGTGCTTCTGAGCTGCATCTGAATTTCTAAGAAACTAAGATGTACTACTGAAGTTCTGGTTAAGGTTTCAGGTGTTATTTTCTTTTATCATTTTTTGTGATTTCTGCTAATATCTGGATTAAGTTGTAAGAAACCTTCTTGTCCAGAAGAAAAAGTTCTCAAGGCTTCATTGCTTTCGTTATTCAATGACTTCTCTTTGCTTTTTACTGCCACACTCATCTTGCCATCAACATAGTATGATTTTGCTGATATCATTGTAGAAGTTTGGAAACTGCATAGTAAGATTCATTAGTTGTTAATATGTTGCATAGTGAAATCACTAGTTGTTGACTATGTTACGTAGTGAAATCACAATCATTATTTGCTCTTCTTATGTGTTAAGCATGTGGTGGTAGCATTTCACAATGCATTCACTCCTTGTATTTCTTATAACAGATTTGCTTCTCTGAATGTTTTCATTGATTCGTGTCAGCTTATGTTCCTGTTCCAAATATGGTTTCAGGATATCTTGACATGGAAACTGCACAGAAAACTACTCAGAGTCGCACTATTTCGATCAAACTGTGGCCTCCTAGTCAGAGTACCAGGCTAATGCTTGTGGAGCGGATGACCAAGAATCTTATAACTCCCTCTATTTTATCTAGGAAGTATGGTCTTCTGAGCATAGAGGAAGCTGAGAAAAATGCAAGGCAGATTGAAGAAATAGCTTTTGCTGCTGCAAATGATCATTATCAGAAGGAGCCAGACGGTGATGGAAGTTCTGCAGTTCAACTCTATGCTAAACAATCAAGCAAACTTATGATGGCAGTTCTTAAACGAGGACCTAGAATGATGGATGATGGAGTAATGATGATATCTGAAAGAGTTACTGGTATTCCTGAGACTGTTTTTGATTTATCTGGAGACCGCCGGGCCTTTATTGAGGCAGAAGAAGCTGAGGAGATCTTAAAACCGCTAAGGGCATCTGGAAATTCATATTGTAAGATATGCTTTAGCAATAGAAGTTTTGGCCTTGATGCGGCATGTGTTGCTGAGCCTATCTTGTCTTCTCTGAAAAATCAATTGAAAGAGGTAGACCTGTCAGATTTTGTTGCTGGAAGACCTGAGGCAGAAGCACTCAATGTTATGAATATATTCTCGAAAGCGCTGGGAGGTTCCAATCTAAGGTATCTGAACCTTTCAAACAATGCCTTGGGAGAAAAGGGTGTGCGGGCATTTGGGTCACTTTTGAAGTCACAGGAAAATTTGGAGGAGCTTTATTTAATGAATGATGGCATATCAGAGGAAGCTGCTCAAGCAGTAAGTGAGCTAATTCCTTCGACTGACAAGTTAAAAGTCCTCCATTTTCACAATAATATGACCGGCGATGCTGGGGCACTCGCCATTTCTAAAATGGTGAAATGCTCACCTGTGTTGGAAGACTTCCGATGCTCTTCTACAAGGATAGGTTCTGAGGGAGGGGTTGCCCTTGCGGAGTCACTTGGAGCATGTTCACATTTGCGTAAAGTAGATTTACGTGATAATATGTTTGGTGTGGAAGCTGGCTTTGCTTTGAGCAAGACTTTTCATGGGCTGGCAAATCTTACTGAAGTTTACCTTAGTTATTTAAACTTGGAAGATGAAGGGGCAAAGGCTGTTGCCATTGCTTTGGAGGAGTCTGCTCCTTCACTTGAAATCTTGGAGATGGCTGGAAATGATATTACAGTGAAAGTTGCCTCAGCGTTGGCTGCTTGTATATATTCTAAACAATTTTTGACTAAGTTAAACCTGGCTGAGAATGAGCTGAAAGATGAGGGCACGGCCTTGATAGCAAAAGCATTGGAAGAGGGGCATGACCAGTTAGTTGAATTGGATTCAAGCACCAATTCAATAACAAGGGTTGGAGCTCGGCTTCTGGCACAAGCAGTAGCAAACAAACCTATGTTTAGGTTGCTTAATATCGATGGTAATTTCATCTCTGATGAAGGGGTTGACGAGGTGAAGGATATATTGAAGAGCTCTCCGAATGTTCTTGGTCCGTTGGATGACAATGATCCTGAAGGAGAACCCAATGGGGAGCTCGAGGAAACTGCAGAGTATGAGAATGGCTTAGAATCTAGGCTCAAGGATCTTCACATCAAGGAAGAGGAATAGGGCTGGTCTGTTTATGTTGGTTTTGTTGACTTATCTTGACAAGATTGAAACTAGTAAAGGATTTAAGCGAGCTTGCTTTTATTGTATAACCTATATTTGCAGTCATGGCAATGACATTCAAGTTGATTGACTGTTTGTTAAATACTACTGCTATTATTATTATAATTATTATTTTTGGATATGGTCTCAAATAAGTTCGATTTGATCCAATGAAATAAGGAACTTACAAACTACAAGTTCATAGAGGAATGTCAAGCAATTGAGTTATTTGGCTTGAAATGAAAGAGAATCGGAAATTTAATTAGACATCTGACTCACCAAATGACTGAATGGTTGAATAGTCGTGAATATTGAATACCAAGGCAATTAATGGCCGGAAACAATATTAACTCGGATGTTAAATTCTAACAAATGGCTATATGAATTGAAAAACAATTGGCTACATTAAAAAGATATAGCCACTTAAAAAGATATAGCCACTTAACGATAAATATTAAATATTTAGCAATTATATAATTTAAGTAATGGTTGAATCTCAATCATTATAATGCATTAGTTGAATAGTTGTGCTAATTCTAAAAGTATTATAAGTACACAAACCTTTCTTAATTGAGAGGAGGAGAAATCCATGAAAAGCAAGGATATAAATACCAAAATCTACTCTCGATATATTTACGTCTTTTCATAATTATGAAACCAAGTCTTTCAAATCAAATACTTTCTCTTAAATTTTACCCATCCTCAATATTTCATAATCTTTCATTCCTATGAAAATATTTGACTTAATTATCAGAAAATATATCAATAAGCAAATCCTATATCCTTTTACTTTTTATTAATTATTAT
>JAODPA010127900.1:0-17210 GCA_025585075.1 Nepenthes mirabilis
ATGCACTCCGGCTTCAAAAACCACACCGTCCTCAAAAGGCACTCCCGTATTAAAATGCCACTCCACCCTCAGCGCACGCAAACCACGTAAACCACTCTGGCCTTTTAGTGAGCATAAGGCACTCCGGCTTTCTGAGCCACTCCGGCCTGAAGAGGCACTCCCGTAACAAAAGGCCACGCACTCCGGCATTAAACGAAACAACAAAATTGCACTCCAGAAAATGCACTCCGGCAAAAGAACGAAACAAGCAAATGCACTCCGGCAAAATGCACTCCGAAAAAATGCATTCTGGATTCAACTGACTCAATCCCACTCCGGCCTTTTAACCAGATAGGGAAGGACATCCTTGATCCGATTAGCAATGATTTTTGAGATGATCTTGTAGACAACATTGCAACACGAAATGGGTCAAAAGTCGCCAACCTTAGATGGGGCCTTAACCTTCAAGATTAGACTAATACATGTGGCATTAATTTGTTTGAGCAGTCTACAATGGGTGAAAAAATCCTGAACTGCATCAACGACTGACGGCCCCACAAGATCCCACGACTCCTTGAAAAATTTTGAAGAGAATCCGTCAAGGCCAGGGGCTTTAGTTTCACCAATGGAATACAGCGCATTCCGAATGTCTTCAGCCGAAACCGAACTACATAGACCCTCCCGCATAGAAAAGGGAATAGTGCGCAAAACAAAAGGGCGAAGCCTATTCTTCAACTCCGACTCAAATCTGCCCCCCGTTCCCAAAAACCTTGTGAAGTGATCGATGAGTAGTTGTTGGACCTCGACTTTGCTCTGGGTATAGGAATTATCATCCTTGATTAAGGTGAGAATGCGGTTACGATTACAATTGCTAGCAACCGCCCGAAAGAAAAATTTAGTGCATTGATCACCATCTTTTAACCAGTTCCGTTTATCTTTCTGCCGGAGGAAATCAAGTTCACATGCAATAGCCCTAGCATCATCAGCCTTGCATCGCCTCTCCTCGCCAACAGCCGATTGGTTATTTTGAACATCCTCTAAACGACATCGGGTGCGTGCTACTTCCTCATGGACATTACCCATCGTGAGATTGAGCTGTTTAAGGCATTTTCTAGTGAGAGTTAATCTGGTAACTAGCTGGAACATAGGAACTCCCTCAACATCAGCAGCCCACACGTCACTCACAACCTGTCGGAATAGGGGGTGAGACGCAAGAAAGTTATTAAACCTGAACATACCTTTTTTAACATCCGGCTCCTCCAGCAAGCAGAGAATTCCAGGAGAGTGATCAGAAAGCCTGGGGGGTAAAAAAGATGCTTTGCATGCACCAAATTGTACTAACCAATGTCCATTGGCGACAATCCAGTCAAGCTTCCTGTAAATGCGAACGGATGAAACTCTGCCATCGTTCCACATACAGAAATAACCATCATGACACACATCCATGAGATCACAGTCAATAAGGCAGCTGTCCAAATCCATGGAGCTTCTGGCGTGCCAAATTCCACCCAGCCTTTCCTGAGAAGCTCTAATGGCGTTAAAATCGCCAAGCACTGCCCACGCCATATCTGGATATTGTCTGCTAATGGATCGAAGATAGTCCCACAGTGATCGCCGTAAAATCTCCGAATTCGCCCCATAAATGAAAAAGATTATACATGACTGATGACAGGCTCTAATACGCACTCTACAGAGGATAATCTGCTCATCTTGAGAGATAACATCAACATCCAAAAGATCTTGATCTTCGAACTTGACAAATGCCTTCGAATATCATTCGAACTTGACAAATGATGTTATCCAAGAGATAACATCATTCGAACTTGACAAATGCCTTCGAGATTGTGATCTTGATGATGTGTGCCACGATGGCATGCATTATACATGGAATGATGGGCGGGATCCTACAAATCGGATTTTCAGGAAACTAGATAGAGTTGTGGCAAATGGGCAGTGGATGGATCACTTCAGAAGGGCCAAAGCAACTTTCCCACCGCCCAGACTGTCTGATCATTCTCCATGCATTCTTTTTCCGTCAGATAATTGACCTCGAAATCATGGGATGTTCTGTTTTAACAATTTTCTCACCAAATCTCCCAGATTTCACCAAGTGGTTAAAGATGCCTGGGTTGATGCGGTGAGAGGTACCCCTATGTTTCATTTGGTGTCAAAACTCAAAAGCACAAAGTATGCACTGAAAGCTCTAAGTTTTCAAGAAGGTGATGTCCATGATGAAGTCTTGTGGACTAGGAAAAAATTAGGGAAAATTCAGGGTCAACTCCCTTCACCACTTGGGTGTTCCAATGTGGAATCTTCATGTAGGGCGGCTTATCACGATGCCATGGCAAAGGAAGCTGAATTCTTCCAACAAAAAGCTAAGACTAGATGGCTTAAAGAGGGAGACCGGTGCACAAAATTCTTCTTCAAGACCATAAACGGTAACAATAACCGGAAAAGAATTATCTCCCTGCTTGATGAGACTAGGAATCCGACTGTTGGGACTGAGGCTATCCATAAATTGGTTGGCGATCATTTCAAGAAGGCACTTGGGTCCGGACGTACGGGTGGCCCGATTGATGCATCCCGGATTCGGCCTTACATCTTTCATACTGTTCCGGATTGGCAAACTGGCCCACTCTGTGGCCCAGTTACTGAGGAGGAGATTCGAAAAGCGATATTCACGATTGGTGATGATAGAGCCCCTGGGCTGGATGGTTTCTCTTCAAAATTCTTTAAGGCTTCATGGGAGGTAGTAGGTCAATCTGTTTGCGAAGCCATCCGTGATTTTTTCAACCACGGAAAACTTCTCAAACAATTGAATACAACTATTATTAGTCTTATCCCAAAGGTGCAGTCCCCGAGAACCGTTTCTGACTACCAACCAATATCATGCTGTAATGTCATCTACAAAGCCATCTCAAAGATCATTGCAAACCGACTAAAGATGATATTACCATATCTTGTTAGAAAATGCCAAACGGCTTTTGTTGCTAGTCGTCAAATTAGTGACAATATTCTTCTGTCTCAAGAACTTCTACATAAGTATCACCTCGGACATGATCCTCCTAGGTGTACTTTGAAAATCGATTTGATGAAAGCATATGACTCCATTCACTGGGACTTCATTATCACTTTTTTTTGGTAAGTAGGACTTCATTATCACTATGCTGTCCCTTATGAAGTTTCCTCCTCAAATGGTAGAATGGATTAGGCAATGCATTACCACCCCTTCGTACAATATGAACATCAATGGAGAAGCAATCAGGTTTTTCAAGGGGGGAAAAGGCCTGCGCTAAGGTGATCCCATTACGCCATATTTATTTGTGCTTGTAATGGAGGTGCTTAATGGAATCATCGAAGTGAAGGTTAGAAGGAATGATAAATTCAAATTTCATTAGAAATGCAAAGAGACTCAAACAATCATGCTTGCCTTTGCAGATGACCTTCTTCTTTTCTCTCATGCTGATATTACCTCTATTCGGATTCTAAAAGAATGTCTTGAGGAGTTCCAATGGCTCTCGGGACTCTCTGCAAATAAAAATAAAAGTAAGGTATTTATCTGTACAAAAGATTGTTCTATACATCATGACATTGTTGGTCTTTTGGGTTTCAAGATGGGTAGTCTTCCAATTCGTTATTTGGGGTGCCTTTGATCATCACTAGGCTCTCTTCCAAGGATTGTACTTTTCTTATAGATCGCATTACTTGTCAGATTCAATCATGGAAGAATAGATGGCTATCATTTGGGGGTCGTTTGCAACTTGCCTCATCTATTCTATCCTCCATTCATCTCTACCAGGCCTCCATTTTCATCTTGCCTAAATCAATTCTCAAATCAATCGAGTGTATCATTCGTCGTTTCCTCAGGTCAGGAGCTTCCGAAGGAAAGTTTACTGCAAAGGTCGCATGGGATGAAGTGTGCTACCCCAAGAGTGAGGGTGGGTTGGGACTTAGAAACCTGCGGGATCTAAATAAAGCTCTCATATGCAAAGTCTTGTGGAGGCTCATCTCTAGAGATCCTAAGTCGGTCTCGTCCTCTTGGATTCATAAGAATAGGATAAGAGACCGCTGTATTTGGACCATTAAAGTCCCGGAGTCTACACCGTGGAGTTGGAGGAAGATTATGAAACTTCGCCCATTCATGCGCTCTCACTCCATCCATACCATTGGTGACGGGTCTGATACTTTTCTGTGGCATGACAATTGGCACCTGTTGGGGCCACTGAGTATGGTTAGTTCTGATCGTACTTGTTTGGTCTCGGGACTGCCATGGGATGCTAAAGTTCATATGATTATCTGAAACAACCAATGTGTATGGCTAAATCCATATGATTATGAAATCTCTTGTCTTGTGGAGAAAATGCACACTTATCCTCCCAACGCAAATAAATCTGACTCTGTGAGATGGGATGACAATGCTGATGGTAAATTTTCATCTAAATCCGCATACTTTCTTATCCATCCTCACAAGCCGACCTTGACATAGACTAATCTAGTTTGGGGTCCCTTCCATATTCCTGCTCATGCCTTCACACTCTGGTTGGCCATTAAAGGTAGACTAAGTACCACTGATTGCATCCATGGGTTTCCCAATCTCTCTTCTAAATGCATCCTTTGTGACTCGGCTGATGAAAATCACGAACATCTCTTCTTTTCCTATTCATTCTCTAAAGATCTTTGGTCCCGGATCCAAAGGAAAGCGGGCATTCAGTGGCCCTACCTTGATTGGAAGCAAAACATTGATTGGGCGGCCCAAAAATGGAAAGGAAAGAATTTTATGGCTCGTTCTAAAAGGATTACTCTTGCAGCCACAATTTATTTCATCTGGAAGGAGTGTAACAAGCGGATTTTTCAAGAATCCGCCTCACAAGATATTCCACAGATTTTTTCGACAATTATCAATGCAGTTCGAGATAAATTGAAGACAAAATTAAAAAATGACAAACGCACCCCGAGAATGTATTTGATGCGTTGGAATTTATTAAAAAAAAATCCTTGTATTGGGACGGGTTGTTCTCATTTTGTTTCTTCCCTATATTCTAGTCCCAAAAAAAAAAAAAATTACTTGCGGGATGGACTGTTCCCTTTTTGATACTTTCCCATATCCCTTAGATATGGTCTGTGTGTACTGGATGACAAGCCGGAGTGGCATTGTGAAGCCGGAGTAGCATTATGAAGCTGGAGTACTTTCTTGCACACTTAATGGACGGAGTGGCTAACGTGAGTTGAGGCCGGACTGTTTTCTCTTGAAGCTGGAGTGCCTCTGCACTCTAAAGGACGGAGTGGATTGCATGTTTTAAGGCCGAAGTGGCTTTTTGAAGACGGAGGACGGAGTGGCATTTCAGAGCTGGAGTGCTTGTTGCACACCAACAGGCCGGAGTGGATTGCCTGCTTTGAGGCCGGAGTGGCTTGTTGGAGCCGGATTGACTTTCAAGGCCAGAGTGGATTTATGAAGTTGGAGTGCCTTTTGAGTACGGAGTGGCACTTTGAAGACAGAGTGCCTTTTGTATTTTTTCGTTTATATATTTAATGCATTTAATTACAAAAAAAAAAAGAAGAAGAAAATTTTCTTTCTTGCAGGACACGATTTCATGGGAGTGAACCAATCCAGCCGATGGCTAATGATGCTATCTCGAATAGGCATTCCCGTGGATCCAAAAGACGACAAATGAAGACATTATGTACTTAAGGAGCTGATTGATGCATCATTGAAGCTGGCCTAGCCATTATACACATTGATGGATGCTGCACACGTGATTTGATAAATGTCTCCAGATCCCTTTTTTGCGTAGATATGGATTTCTGATTGACATGACGAGTTCCTTCACTCAAAGAGATCCGCGACGGATTAGTTTTTTCTTCGTAAACTAGATGAGCATTGCTTTTCTTTTTTTTTTGTACGTTTTCTTGAATTGGTCTATGGTAGTGCTCGGGGTATACCCTAACGTGTTGTTCCACCTCTAAGTTGGCAAAATATTTGGAGGTAGAACATCGTCCTGTAAATTCTTATTAAATTTAATCTCATCTTACTTACCAAAACAAAAAAAAAGTGGGGCAAACAACTCCTCTTTGTAATCTTTTAGAGCAGACTCCCCCAGCTTAACTGCAGATTAGGAGCAAAAAACAACACACGAGCCTCACCCAAACTGAGTCGTGGACCAGGCAGATCATTCAGTCGCATTCCGCAGCAAACCAGGCACTATCCACCAGCACTGATGCAACATCACTTGGCATGCATCAGTAAACACCCAAGGCCTACAGATAGCCTAACCAACGATAAGACATGCCACTGGCAAAATCACAAACAAAGGCATGAAGCAGATTCTCATGGCAGGCTACCATCAGTGCATCTTAACACCCCACATTAGACAACATCCATCAGATGGCACCACAGCATATGCACCACATTATCAGAATAATGCAAGCCAAGGAGCAACACCATAGCTCACCTGACCGCTGTAGGCAATGTAGGTCAGTAGCAAGGGGCATGATCACAGGCGACCCACCAGAAAACATTGCAACACCTACACCAGCAAATGCAACAAACAAGATACCCTCATCCAACCAGGACCACGGGCAGATGTAGATCAGTCGATGCATTTTTCAGCAGAGCATCACTCCGCACTATCCACCAGCCTCAAAACAATGCAGCAAGCCAGTTCACAATGCAAGCCTTAGCACCAGGCCCACACCTTAGTAAGCAGAGCAAAGGAATGCCGACGCCAACAATCCTTTTTTCTGGTAAGTAATTAATTGTATTAAATTTAAAGAAAATGTACAAAAAGCTATGTTCTTAACCAAGTGTTTTGCCGACTTGGGGAAAGAGACATAGAAACAGGGAAGACCCTGAACCTATGACATCAGTCATTAAAATAAGGATACAATAATATTCAATCATTGTAAAGATAACATCCGAAAAAGTGCTCTCAGGGAGAAGCACTCCGGGATCAACCATGCACTAACTCCAGAATCAACAAACCACTCCGTCCAGTCCATCCAAATTCACTCCCTACAAAAGCACTCCGTCCCAGGCACTCCGAATAACAGAGTAGCAGCGCTCCGGCTTCCATAAAAAGACAACACACTCCGTCCAAAGCCATACCATCCAAATTAATTCTGAACATTTCACTCTGTCCAAAGTCACTCCGTCCAAATTCACTCCATCCCACTTCACTCCGTCCAATGTGCCTCCGTCCAAAATCACTCCGTCCATGGAGTAATTCCGGCTTTCCAGACTAACAAGGAACTCCTGCCTTCAAGATGCCCCAATCACGCCGGCCTTCTAGAGAGAGAAACTCTCTCTTCTCTCTTCGAATTCGAATTGAACTCGGTTTCAGCGGCGCTCAATCCGAGCCTCCTCTGCCGGGCGGCGCTGGAGCCGGCCAAGGCCGGTCTCCTTGCAGCTTCCCTTGGCCCCTCCCCATAGCCGAATCTTCCTCCCGACAGATCCAGTTCACAGAACTGTCCGCGGCGGCACTGAAACCTCTGAGGTTTTCGGTGTTGTCATTGCCGCTCAGCCCCCGAATCTTCTCGGTTCGTGCTTTTGGCTGTGTGCGTCTTATGGATCTGGCTTCACCTTCGATGTTCCTCCGGCTCATCCGTCTTGTAGTAGATTGGGATTCCCTGCCTTGTCTACTGGGGCTGAACGGCCCTGTTCCTGGGCTCCGTGCATATGTCCCGAATCTGCTTGCTGGCTGGAATTGGTCAGTCCTTTTGCCCTCCTGATTTGTTTCGGGAGGTGCTGTATGACGCTACTGTCGTCTTTTGTGCTTCTCAAAGAATCTGGCGTTGACGAAGGTATGTTCGTTCTGCTGGCTCTAAAGGTCCGTTCCCAGTGTGTTTCCTCCTGTTGGACGGGTTGGGGGATGTTGTGCTGCTTAGGCTTGGATCTACTGGTTGAGGTTCTGAAGAGCTGGCTGAGGACTGCTTTTTTTTTTGGTAAGTGGCTGAGGACTGCTTGGTTGCAATAGATCCTTCGGGTGCGATGGAAATCCTTTTGCTCGCTGCCGCGGTTGTGGGCTGTAGGTTTCTCACTGGCCTGCTGTCTGATGATGACGGTGCTGTTTCTCATGTTGCTGGTTGTGCAGCTATTTTCAATTGGCAGGTAGCAATGATTATGTGCTTCGCTGCATATTAGGGAGCTGCTTCCTCTAGCCTCTTGGTAGGCCTCGCCCTGTGCTCTGGCTTTGGCACCTTAAACTGTCCTGGGCTGCTGGCTTGATGTTCCTTAGCCAATGTGCTCCTTCCTGTTGGTTGGGTTGGGGGGTGCCCGTTCATTTCAGGTTGGGGGCTTCCTGGCTGTGATCTGTTGAGCTGACAGTGGTATAGTTTTGGCTGCAAGTGGCGCACTGAGAGCCCTCTACGGTATCATTAGATGTGGAAGTTAAGGTGGGCGCAGCTCGTGGTGCTGTCCGCTTCGCTGATTCTGTCATTGTTCTGCAATGCTGCAAGTGGCGGGATGTTAGGTGTTGTATCGAAGTGTTGGTCTTCAGCTAGTCTTGCTGTTGGAGGCTTGGGGCTTGCTGCTGATGCTGTTTTGTAGCAGTTCTGTTGGGACTGCTTGAAGGATGCGGATCCTTCGATAGCTGATCCTTTTGGCCGGATTGTGATGGTTAGTTTTAGACTAGCCTCTTTGTGCAATTGATGTTGCTGCCATTGCTGGGGTGGGATCTTGGGCTTTTCATTCTGGTCTTTGCTGCAGATCTCCTGTTTTGCACTGCCTGCTGCCAGGAGTGGCTTAATTGCTTATGCAACTACTGCTTGTTGGAAATTGTATGTGCAATTGGGGTAGTGGGTGCATGCGGCTGTGCTGTGGTTTTTCTTAGCAGGGCTGTGATTGGCGGTGCTCTGCTACCGATGCCCAGTGCTGTGTTTTAGCCGGTTGCTAATTTGCTGCTGTTGGGCACTTCTATGGATGGAACCTGCTCATGCTGAAGTGCGGTTAATCCAGTTGATAGTGTACTGAATGTCTCGTTTGCTGAGTTTGGATCGCTGGTCCTTACTGGTGCTGAATTGATGCTGATCCTGATGTGGATGGTTTTGCTGATGGTATAGCATGTGGTGTTACATTAATGATGCTCCTGAATCTATTTTTCACTGATGGATAAGGAGGGTGCTGGAGTGTTAAGAGGGCCCCTGCCTCTTTGTGGTTTGTTCCAGTGGGAGTTGAGGATGTGAATTCTCTGCTGTGTCCCAGTGGGAGCCGTTTCCCTGCACTCCTGAGCCGTTGAAGATATGTGATGGATGCTTGACTGCCTTTCGTTCTTGCTGGGTCGACCCTGTCGATTTGGGAGTAGCTGATCATAAGCTTGTTCGTGTGAAACTTTTGACAGTTTTCATGTTTTGTAGATTCTGTTAAACTTGTCCTCTTTGAGGCTTTTTAATGTCCTTTCTGATGTATCAGTTGCTCGGGGTATGCCCTAACGTTTTATATTTTACCTTCAAGTCAAAATACTTGGAGATAAAATATAGATGTTGTAATTTTTCTCCCTTTAATCCAAAATATTTACTTACCAAAAAAAAAATCACTCCGGCAATCAACAAAATGCAGGTCAACTCAACTCCGGTCATCAAGAAGCTTAATTCAAGTCCTGATTAAACCTCCGACTGTTAAGACGCACAAAACAACTCCAGCCTTAAATCAACGCAACAACTCACTCTTTTTTTTTTTTAGTAAGTAACGCAACAACTCACTCATGCCTACGAGTGAGAAAGTTCTCCATCCAAGGATATAAAGAAATTCACTTCAGATAGGGAGCCACTCCAGCACTTAGGAATCACTCCGTCTTTTCAAACAAACAGCGCTCCATCCAATGACACCGGCTAAAGCACTTTGTCATTACAAGCACTCCATCTTTAACGCGCACTCCATCTTCCACCACAGAGCTAGATCAGCCCAGCTTTTCACTTCGCCTCATCAAATGATAGCCTCCATCGCATAATAACGTTCCTGGTGTAGCAATCATCACCCTTGATACTAATCTCTAATTTCCTCCGAACAGCTTCAATTATGAGGTTAGTAATATGATTAGGGGTCCTTCCATTGGCTTCATCAAAAGTTCTTCGGTTTCGTTCTTGCCAAATGAAGTAAACTGCAGTAGCAAGCGTGAGTCTAAAAGAGAGAGACCTAGCATTCTTTTCACTCCAGTTACCAGAAGCCCACTCAATATTCCTCTTCCATTCCTAGAATGGCCAGGTTAACCCAGCCAGATGACAAAGAGTGCTCCAGACCTCACTGAAAAAAGGACACCCAGATAACAAATGATCATGAGATTCTCCAGACATCTTGCAAAGGATACACACATTGGCCAGATTCACAAATCTTCCCAATCTATCTATCGTGGACAGCTTGCCAAGGATGGCAAGCCATAGGATAAACGCATGAGCAAGAATTCCTTGGAAAAGGCGGTAAGCAGATCGGGAGGTAAAAATTCCTTTGGGATCTGCAGTCCATCTAACTAAATCGTTCCAATCTGGATCCGAGCAGTAATCTTGCATGTCGCAAATAATCTGATCCACTTCCATATCATATGGGTTCGGCCATCTCCAATTTCCAGTTATCTAGCCATAAAAAGGTATCAACCCCATTACCTATCCTGTATTTGATATAGGACCTAATAGCATATCGAAGTTTTAACAACTTCCTCCAGCACCAGGAAGTGCTAGTTGGCACCTTAATTGTCCAAATGCACCTATCCTTTAATCTATTCACATAAATCCATGAGACCCAGATAGATTTTGTGATCCTTTGTAATAATCTTCCATAACAGATGAGAAATCAGGGCCTTGTTAGAGTTCTGCAGATTATGGATGCCCAGGCCACAATCAGATCGAGGCTTGCAGACCTGCTCCCATGCCACTTTAGCTGTTGTTCCCCCGGTAATGGATCCGTGCCACAAGAAACAGCGTATATAACCCTCCATGAGTTTCAGAATAGATTTGGGAATAATAAAAAGAGAAGCCCAAAAGAGGTAAATCGAAGAAAGGATAGACCGAACCAATTGAAGTCTGCCCCCAAAAGATAGAAGTTTGTTAGTCCATAAATTTATTTGCTGCCTAACACGACCAATCAGTGTCTTACAATCTGCCACCGACAGCTGCGAAGTAATGAGGGGGACCCCCAAATACTTGGCAGGGAGTTTCCCCAACTTGAAACCAATTATGTCCTGAAGCTCCCGGATAAGACTATCATCAGTAGAGCAAACAAAAAATTCACTTTTTTTTTGTTCGCGGAAAGACCAGATACTCCCTGGAACTCCTCAAGGCAATTTTGAAGTAGACGGACTGAATATGCATCAGCATTGGAAAAGTGCATCAAGTAATTAGCAAAAGCGAGCATAATAGTTTTTGTTCTCTCACATTTCCAATGATAACGAAACGCCTCATTGCGCCTAGCTTTGATCTCAATAACCCCATTCAAAACTTCCATAGCAATGACGAAAAGATAAGGAGATAGGGGATCTCCTTGTCACAGCCCTTTGGCCCCTTTGAAGAATCCCACGGATTCACCATTAATATTAATGGAGAAGGCAGTTGTTGTAATACATTGTTGGATCCACCGAGTCATCTGGGGAGGGAACTCCGCTAGTTCCAGGACTGCAATAAGAAAATCCCATTGCACGGAGTCATAAGCTTTCATAAGATCAACTTTTAACGCACATCTCCGAACGCACATCTCGGGAGTGATAATTATGTAATAACTCCTGAGCAAGAAGAATGTTGTCACTAATTCTACGTCCATGCACAAAAGTAGTCTGGCAACTGTCAACCAGATAGGGAAGGACATCCTTGATCCAATTAGCAATGATTTTTGAGATGATCTTGTAGACAACATTGCAACATGAAATGGGTCTAAAGTCGCCAACCTTAGATGGGGCCTTAACCTTCGGGATTAGACTAATACATGTGGCATTAATTTGTTTTAGCAGTCTACCATGGGTGAAAAAATCCTGAACCGCATCAACGACTGATGCCCCCACAAGATCCCACGACTCCTTGAAAAATTTTGAAGAGAATCCATCAGGGCCAGGGGCTTTAGTTTCACCAATGGAATGCAGCGCATTCCGAATGTCTTCAGCCGAAACCGAACTACATAGACCCTCTCGCATAGAAAAGAGAATAGTGCGCAAAACAAAAGGGCGAAGCCTATTCTTCAACTCCGGCTCAAATCTGCTCCCTGTTCCCAAAAACCTTGTGAAGTGATCGAGGAGTAGCTGCTGGACCTCGACTTTGCTCTGGGTATAGGAACCATCATCCTTGATTAAGGTGAGAATGCGGTTACGATTACAATTGCTAGCAACCGCCCGAAGGACAAATTTAGTGCATTGATCACCATCTTTTAACCAGTTCCGTTTGGCTTTCTGCCGGAGGAAATCAAGGTCACATGCAATAGCCCTAGCATAATAAGCCTTGCATCGCCTCTCCTCGCCAGCAGCCGAATGGTTATTTTGAACATCCTCTAAACGACACCAGGCGCATGCTACTTCCTCATGGATATTACCCATCGTGAGATTGAGCTATTTAAGGCTTTTTCTGGTGAGAGTTAATCTAGTAACCAGCTGGAACATAGAAACTCCCTCAACAGTAGCAACCCACACCTCACTCACAACCTGCCGGAACAGGGGGTGAGATGCTAGAAAGTTATTAAACCTGAACATGCCTTTTTTAACATCCGGCTCCTCCAGCAAGCAGAGAATGCCAGGAGAGTGATCAGAAAGCCTGGGGGGTAAAAAGGATGCTTTGCATGCACCAAATTGTACTAACCAATGTCCATTGGCGACAATCCAGTCAAGCTTCCTGTAAATGCGAACGGATGAAACTCTGCCATCGTTCCACATACAGAAATAACCATCATGACACACATCCATGAGATCACAGTCAATAAGGCAGCTGTCCAAATCCATGGAGCTTCTGGCGTGCCAAATTCCACCCAGCCCTTTCTGAGAGCTCTTATGGCGTTAAAATCGCCAAGCACCACCCACGCCATATCTGGATATTGTCTGCTAATGGATCGAAGATAGTCCCACAGTGATCGCCGTAAAATCTCCGAATTTGCCCCATAAATGAAGGAGATTATACATGACTGATGATAGGCTCTAATACGCACTCTATAGAGGATAATCTGCTCATCTTGAGAGATAACATCAACATCCAAAAGATCTGGGTCCCATCCCACCCAAATGCGACCAGCAGGTGAGGACTGGTAGTTCATAGCCCATTTCCAATTCTGCATCAGAGAACAACCAATACCCGAAGAGGTGCTTTCTAGAACCTTTGTTTCAACAAGACCCGCCATGCAGCAGTGAGACGACCGGAGGAATTGGCGGACCTCCTGGCTCTTCACTTTGCCATTCAGCCCGCGAACATTTCAACAGACCTTTTTTTTTAGTAAGCAAGTATTTTGGATTGATGGGAGAAAAAACTATAAAATTGATGTTTTAACTCCAAGTATTTTGACTTGGGAGTAAAACATAACCTGCTGGGGCATACCCCGAGCGATAAGTACATACTGAGGTACATAACAGACCTTTAGGAGGCCATCTTTCTACATAATCTATAGAAAATGGAAAAAATTTCATCCCAAAACAGCGAGTCCAACCCATTGATCCCAAGCCAGGCGGCGCAACAATGAACCTTCAGCAACAAAGAACATCACCACTTCAGGTTCAAGAAGCCACATAGCTTTGGACATTACAGCAACTTTACCATAACCGCCATCCATCGAACAGCCAAGTCACCAAAAGGATCCAGGATAACAAGCATCCACATCCAGGTCATCCAATTCAGCTTCGACTGATTCATCAGCCAAGAGTATTTTCAACAACAGAAGCCCATCCTCCAGCCATGAAACTGACATCAACTGCCTTCCAGCACACCACCCCTGATGCTGCATCATTCCAGTATCAGATCCAGAGGCTGGCATCATAATTCCACCGGCTCCAGCTAATCCTCCTCCAAGCTTGCCAAAAAAACCATGTCTTCTGCAGCAGCAGAAAAGGACCCCCAGCAGCAGGACAGCATCCCGATTGCAGCAACAACCTGCTGGTAAGGCTGCACCAGCAAGGAAACCAAGCAACAGCACCTGTCTTCCACATCCAGCGTTAGGAGCTTCAACCAGCTGCTAATCAAATTTAAATGCTCCTCAAAATTCCAGCAGTAGGGTCATCATGCATCACCACGCATCATTGGCACCCCCACTGATGCATTCAACTTCAACCCATAACCACATCATGGCCGTTGTACTACATCATCAACCCTCCACAAGGCAGGACCGCAGAAATAGCAGCAGCATCATGACTGCCGAGGCCTTTCCAACACTATCAGCAACACTGAAAAACAGGTGCATCAAACAGCCAGCACCAAGTCAAGCAAGTTACTGAATACAGCAGCTCAGCAAATCTTCAGCTGGTACCAACAGCTGCATAATGTTTCTAGGCAGCAGGCATTATAATCAGCACAATGCAACTACTGCTTCCTCATCATGCAAACATGCTGGATACAGCAGCCAAAGTTGCAACAGACCACTTTAACCATTACTCAAAGCAGATAGGGGAATTAAACTCTTAGGCCCCTTTGAATTCTTTAGAATATCATTAATTGTTTTGGTTTGCTCCTGAACCTCCTTGACCTTACAAGGAATAGGAACCGATTTACCAGAGGCAGAAAACCACTCGGCCAGTCTTTTGGCTTTGCGGGATCTAGTACCCTGGCCTGGAGGATCTCCTTTAGGCTCAATAGAACACTGGCAAGTACTTAAAGTTCCTATGGAAGCAGAGTTGATAGCCATATCCTCATTGCAGATGGGAATGTCTGCGGATATAGTCAAGCTGATATCAGCGTTCATGCACGAAGAAGGCATCTCCAGGTCATTATGTACAGCAACATTGCAACCAGATTCATCTTAACATATCTGTGACGATTGAGATGCACTTGAATCTTTATTAGTCACAATCACCTCATCCGATACATTGTAATGAGAAGACCCCAGGGAGGCAGGCTCCGCCCTTGAATTACAAGCGTCATGATGTTCCGGACCGTCCAAAACCTCCACAGCCGAGAGAACTTCAATCTGAGTGGCTGACTTCCCCAGATGTGACAAATCATCCTCCACAGGAAGAATCTCAAAGGAGTTGGACGTGGACATAGCAGCAAAAATTGCCTTAACAACCTCCTTTGGTGAAGATGGGTTCTTTGTAGTATGACCAGGCAGAGACGAGGTGACTGGTAGCATCCTACCTGTGGCCTTGTACACCTTCTTCGGTTGGCAATATGAATGGCCCACTTTTCGAAAAGTACTACATCGCACCAGCTTTCATTGATATTCAATTGTAACCTCAGTACTCAACTCCAGAACAGCCCCCTCGGAAGTACAGGATTTTAACCTGATTTTATCAGGTAAGGTGACTCCCGGCTCAACTTCAACACAAACCCGGGCAAATTGCATACGATCCATACGAGCTGTATTATTATTATTATTATTTTGGTAAGTAAGTGTTTTGGATTAAAGGGAGAAAAATTACAAAATCTATATTTTGTCCCAAGTATTTTGACTTGAGGATAAAATATAAACCGTTAGGGCATACCCCGAGCAACTAGTACATCAGAAAATACATAAAAAACCTCTAGGAGGCCTACGTTCTACAAAACCAACAAAATATGAAAAATATTACAACACAGGACAGAGGGAAACCGCAATCCCCCTACTGCCTGAATTAGCCAACTGCTATAATACAATAGCAACAGGATCTATTGCACCACCCTAATTAGCCAACATGTTCAGCATTCCAGCAGCAGCAAAGAAATAACCACCAATCCAAACTTAGAATTAACACAGCATTGGGAGATTCAAGCAGCAGTGGAGAACCAACTGCCAGTACCCACCAATTGCCATGCTTCAGAAGATCGCCACATCAGCAATTTCACATCAGGAGGTAAGCCCAACCACGCAGCGTATCAGTAGTGTGAGCCGCAGGTCAAGCCTGGCACCAGAAACACTCTGTCCAAAAGATAGCCAAGAGGCACTCCGGACATTGCACTCCAACCTTAATAGCTCCGGAAAAGTGTACGCCTGTCTAAGAGCACCGGCAATGCAGCAGCTTTTTTCCAACATCGGATATGATAAAAGCAATCCACTCCAGCCAAGAAAACACCGGACATACGAGCTGTATTAGAATCAAGCTGAATCGGTTTACCAACCGCACTAGCTATCCAACTAAGTCCCAGCGAAGTCCAGTATTCAACAGGTACATTATATAGGGTAATCCAAACCGGAATAGTTTTAGGAGCCTCTTTTGACAACACCATACCTGGGACCCATTTCTTAAGAAAAATTTGTTTCCCCCCAAGTGTCCATGGACCATTTGCGAGGCATGAATCTAATTAGGCATCAGAGTTAAACCTAAAAAAGAAAAACCCCTGCTCATTACCTGCAACATGACGTACATTAAACCGCTCCCAGATTTTACGAGCAAAAGCATTTACCGCATGAAAATGTAAAGGCTTGTCCAGGAAATACCCCACTAAAGTTACCCCCCAGACATCTAAACTTTGCTTAACAACATCCGACGGCGGGGAAATGGTGACCACTTTGCCATCAACTGAGTCAGGAGGAAAGAATTTGAGTTCAATATCAGGGGCAGGATCTTTACCCTGAACAACTCGAGACGAAGACAAATCTGTTGGCTTACAACATCAGATTTCACGGGTGGGGCTTCATACTTGACACTTTCAAGGCCAACCATGACCGAACCAGAAATCACATTCGAACAGGCGAACGAGAAACCATAGGGATGGCGCCAACGACACCACAGGCAAACGAGAAACCAACACATCCACAGCCCTAGCATTAGCCAAAAAAGCAGCATCAGGGTTGGAGAAAGAGTTCTGAAGGCCAACGCGTAGAGGAGGGAAAGGGTTTGAAGCAGGGGACAAAGGGGTAGAAAATGGAAGGGAGCTGGGCTTAGCCGGAGAGGAGAGGGGGGAGGAGAGGTCTGCAATAGAAGGGGAAACAATGACGGGTTGGTTCACCGGCGCTATGGGCGCCAGCAGAAAGCCGGGTAGGCGGGACAACGAAGAAGGGCAGGGAAAATTTGAAAACTAGAAACCTAGAGAGAAGGGAGAGCTTCTCTCACTACCTCATTCAGAATTGGATAGACGCCAACAATCCTCAAACAGCATCCTCAGCACCTATTAATTCCATGAGGAGCAACTACTTTTTTTTTTTGTAAGTAAGT
>JAODPA010127911.1:0-17211 GCA_025585075.1 Nepenthes mirabilis
TACATAACAAGAACATTTACTTGAGATTTAACACTAAACAAACTACTTGGTCAAAGTACATGGAAAGTAATATGAGCATTTCACAAAAGAGAGCACAAAAAATGAATTTAGAACTAATAAAACAATGCAATGGTAATGTTTCTCGGGATATTTTATGGAGGCATAAATGGTGTGATGTTCTATTAATCTTTTAACATTAATAAAACCACTCAAAAAATAAATAGATGAAAAGATGGCATACCTTTTGAAAGTATTCTAAGGATGTTCCTAAATTACTTCTCCTTAAAGGTGTACATCAAGACATCATTGATCATGAAACTAATAAATTACTGAAAAGTCATTTGCAGATATTATATCATACTCTAAACCAGTGAAATAGAAACATACTACATAATTGAGTTATCTTTTTTTTTTTTTTTTTTCTATACATAAGAATAGAATAAATTTAATTATGAAATGACTAATATTATTTTTATATGTGTAGATGCATTTGTGGAAGTAGGACAAAAAATTTACAACTTCATCCTTCAAATATAATAAAAATGATAAAAGAAAGTATAAATCATAGTTAATTAAGAGAAACAAGTAACTAGAGTGGATCTTCTATGGATGTACTCCCATCTTCAAAGGATCTTATGCTTTTGAATTGTGTTGTTCAGATTTCGTCTCCTCCCATCTATAAGGTTCTCCATTCTCATAATGCCTTTTAACTCAGCGGCTCTTACTAGACTAACTTATTGATGCCTTTTGATTCATTTTATTGGCGTTGCCCCATTACGCACATTCCCCTCTTTAAGTACCTGAATTTTTTCCTTAAACTGCATTTGCTATTTATGTAACCCTAATTTCTCTTTTTGTCTTCTCTACTACATTCCTTCTCCATTATTACTCTAAATAAACAGTAGTGGCTGCTCCGCAATCTGACTAGACGGGCTTGAACACTTCTAGTAGCAGGGTTACAGAACCCGATAGGCATTTCCTCATGCCCCCCCCCCCTCCATCCCAATATATATATATATATATATAAACAAGGCTATCCAAACAAATTATATTTGGAAAACCGTGTTTATTTCACGCAGTTTTATAGGGATTGGTGACCAATTATGCCCAAACATCATAACCAAATGGGGCAAGAATTCCAATTTCGGGGGCACAATTTTAGTAAGAACATCAAAGATACAAAATGTTGACATTTGAGAAGCACAATATTGGTATGGTGGGCATAATTTGCAGTGCCCGATACATATTATTAGTATTTGGGACATTGTAAATAGACATGAGAAAACTTGAAGATTACCGGAAAAAAACAAGGATGAGAAACCCAGAATTAACGAGTGTGACATTACAAGCTTAGCTACTACATAAAAAGTGGGGGAGGGGGGGGGGGGGCCCGCAGAAAATAGAGGTTTTCAAACCGTGGAATGACATCCAAAAACCAAGGGTCTACTTGGAAGTTGCTGCGAACACTTGAGAGCCCCAAGGCCAGATTTCTGATACACAACCAACTACATCACTCACTACTCCACACTTGGCATCACCATTAACGGTGTCCACATTACCATTTGCAATGGTACTGGGGAAAGCTATTCCAGCAAAAGAGGAGTCGTCGTCTCCCTGAACTGAAATTGTCGGGGAGGCATGGGTCACACCTTGGAGATTTTGAGAATTCAGCAGCTGCGGGGGTAAACTCAAATGGCTTTGAAGTAGGTGATTCAAACTGCAAGATAATGAGCCTCGAGTTACCATATCTTCTGCTAGCTTCACCTGAAATCAAAGTACACATTCTTAGAGATTAGCAAGAATTTCAGCTCAGATTCCGATTCTCAGATGGGAATCTAAATCCACGAAACCAATTCCATGGATTTCTTGAAACTAAATCCATGAAAAATACATCACTAGCCTCATCACCTAATATTTCTAATTGTGACAAGCACACACAAGTCACATCAAGAAAAATGAGGAAACCAGCAACACCAATCAACTGTTATCATAACATAGTATTCTTTTTACGTACTTTGGCCGAGGATGGGCCTATAACGATTGGAGAAATAAATGTGTTAGCGCTCCCAAGTCACCATATAATCCGCTTCATGCCAAACAATGTGCAGTACCGCCCCAAAATGAGGTTAAAAGGCCATAACGATCAGACTAGAAATGCAATTTATACTCAAAATTCTCCCCTGCTTGCTTGGTCATCATTCACAGAAACATCCTCTCAACTATGTGGGCAAACTTGTAAATTTGATCCTCTCTACACACTCTTGACCCTGGGAGTGCACTTTTTCTATTTTTTTTTTTGGGAGTGCACTTTTTTTTTTTAGTTTTTGCTTAGTCACTGTTAGCATCCTGAGTTTTTCATTTTTCATAAACAGAACCAGGATCTAGGGAAGGGGATGGAAAACAGCCATATATTACCTTAGCTCTCAAAGCTTCCACATCAGATTTAAGCACTCGATTGTTTGTTGAAGCATCTTGGAGCTGTTGAGTGGCCTCTGTCAGCTGCTTGTAAAGAGAGAGATTCTCTCCACTAAGTTGGTCGACCTGAGAGAAACAGAAAAATCAACACAAATGCAACTGGAAAATTAGCACACGGTGATGCTTGTGAATATGCAATCGCCCTTGTTTGGTATTGCTCTTTCTTAAGCATTATAGCCTAATGATAGTAAAAGCTTGTCTCATATGAATATTTGAAGCTCTGTAATTGGCAAATTGCATTTAATTCATTAGTTACAGTATCTCTTTCTGGGCGTAAAGCTCATCCATCCAAGAGTGAGACCTTCATTTGCTCAGAGGACCTGCTGCATTACAAGGACATCAAGTTGAGTACAGGGTTCACCACTGGGAAGCTTCCCATCCGTTACCTTGGCATGCCTCTTATCTCTACTAGACTTTACTCCCGTGATTGCCAAAGCCTTATCGACAGAATTTCTGGGCAGGCCAAATCTCAGAAGAATCGTTTGCTTTTCTTTCGCTGGTAGGATACACCTCATCGATTCAGTCCTCTCCAATATCCATGCTTATTGTGCCTCTTGATTCATCCTTCTAAGGGTACCCTTGAGATTATTGTCAGGATTCTCGTGTGGTTCTTGTGGCATGGGTTGGCTGATGGTAAGTCCTCGAGAAAAGTATCCTAGGACATTTCTGCAAAACTGAGGAGGAAGGAGGTATGGGGATCAAAAATATCTACGATTGGAACAAAACACTTCACTCTTGACGTCTGTGGTGTATTGTGGAAGGGGACCCTAACTCCATTTGGATCAAATGGATCAGGTTGAACTGTATTAAGGACCGCTGTATTTGGACAATTAAAATCCCTCAATTTGTATCATACAATTACCGAAAGATCATGAAGCTACAACCCTTTATATCAAGTCCCCGTCCCGAAATATCAAAATTAATTTTTTCCTTATTCGTAATTATCTTAATCCGATCTTAAATTCAAACCAAAAAACTAATTAGTTATTCTATTGACTTAAACCTAAACTGTCACCGAAACATAAATTTGCATCATATATCGTTAAATGGTTTGAAATAAAGATAATAATCAAATTACATGATCTAGAAGTCACACCCTAAAGTGACTCCGATCATCGACTACTATATGATCTCCAATTATACGTAAGGAAAAGTATTTAGACATCAGATCATTAAATCATAATCTTAACCAAAAATACTGTTTAAACTTATAATTTTCATCATCATCACCGTCAACCGGAAACAAATATAAATAGAAATAACTAAAAATTGAAAGTCAATATTATAAACCATTAAATTACAATAAAACATTACATCAATCCAAAACTATAAAGTAGTTCATGAACAGCCTTCTCTTGAATCCCAAACTCCTGCAAAATAATCCAAAACTGCTAATATGTAGAGTTGACAAAAAAAAGGCAATAATGACCCTAACGTTTAACAAAACATATATAATCTCATATGTAGATATATACTAACAACATATGTTGAGATAATGATATGATTAAAATTCTAAAACGTCAACAAAATCATTTTTTGAAAGAAAAAAAAGATGTGAAAATCGTCTATTAATGATCAAATATGTCAAAATCTATATAAAAATATGAATCATGCTAAAAACCTGATAAATATGTATAAAACGTAAATTATACGGAAATCATATTAACATATAATGACCAATAATCGGTAATAACATCACTAATAAATAAAAAATATTAAAATTCGGAATATAACTGTTTCCACATAACCAAATGCCATAGCAAAAGGTCATTCACAACTTGTGAGTGGATTGACTACATATTATTCCTTATAATTGAGGTTAAATGCCACTTTTTTTGACCCGTGGATATTAAGTTCGACATTTGATTTACTAATGATAAATAAGGACATATCCAAATACATTCCATTAATTTTTTATAATGGTCCTTACTTGGTCAACTTAAAAATTCTACTCAAATACAAATATATTCTCATTTTTCTCATACCAAAGGAAATAATTCCTTCATCAAAGCAAATGTAGAGTTTTCCTTCATTTTTCCTTCAAATATATGATATACAATAAAAATTATGGATATCTAGGAACTTTAATATGTAATTTAGAAAAAATGGAGAAACATTAATGTGTATTAAAAATATGCAGAAACTATATTGCAGAAATCTGTACATCTATTTCGATTTCAATACAAATTACTACTTACCCAAAAGAGACATGAAATTTGAATTATACTATACAATATAATTGGAAAATGTGGTTCATTTGCCGCATTTTTCCAATTCATTGTATTTCAGAGAGGGATAGGCAAAGAGAGAGAGAGAGAGAGAGAGAGATGAATTCCATGCAACACAGAAAAACTTACCTAATCTCACTAAATGCTAAAGCCTAAAACTGTCATTTTCACTCACACAAAATGAGAAAAAATTGCCATTTACAAAGCCCCACAAATTCATTTCCATGTCACCACCTTAATTCCAGAGAATTCAAAATGCACCATATCAATCATGTCAATGTAAGTTTAATTTACATGAACAAATACTCTTACCACTTATTGAGAACCTAACGTATACCATATAACAATGAATTTATATACACAAAATTCAAGATTATTCAACAGACAGAATCTGCAAAACAAAATTTATATAGAAAGTTTCACCAGAAAAAGAAAATTATAGAGAAAGTAACAATTAATTTTGGACAAAATTAAACATACTCACATGATGGGCTTCCAAAAACAATGTTCAATAGCAAAGACAGCACAATTTTAAGGAAACAAAGAAAAGCAGCAAACAATATTAACAGGATTTGTCCACCTGCAACTCTAGATCAGCCAAATGTGCTTGTTTTCTTTTTCTTGAACGCCTAGCAGAATCCCGGTTAGAAGCCTTCCTGAAAATAATAGGAGTTCATGTGAGCTGGAGAAGGATTATTCCAGCACTTACATTTCCATCATCTCAACATACCTTCTGTCGCGTTTTAGATCAATGCAATCAGTGCTCTGTACACATGGATCAGCTTCAAGCTCTGCATCCTCATCATCTGATTGTTCTGGGGACGAGCCACTTGCTGTGCCCATTGCTTTTGGCTTATGAGTTGATATGAGGCTGCTAGCTGACCGGTTTTCAAATACAAGACGTTAAACCATGGGTCTCTTTCCAAAACTATAGCATTATTCCAAAAACATAATCTCATTAAACCATGGATCTCTTTCCAAAACTATAGCATTATTCAAAAAATAGAATCTCATTACGAAGACAGAGAGAATATACATAGTAAATGCATTTGCTTGTGCTTTTGGTCATACCACATATGGATGACTGGGAATCGAGGGTTGCAGAGACACATGGTTGCTTTGGAGTAAGGCTTTGAGATAGAGGCGATTCTGCTGGTCCAACACAAGTTGGAAAGGCATTAACTATGTCCTGATTTCACAGAGAAGAATAGAAGTTAAACCACTGCCCACTAACAACTGAATTCATGGAACAATCATCAATGATAAAACAAAAAATAATCGTGGTAATCATGCACTTGTGAGCAACATATCATCCGCAAAGATCGAACCTGGTAATCTTCATCTTAAAACACTTGAATGAATTAAATTTTGGTCGTCACCTTGTCCATTCAAAGTTCATCACCAATACTCTCATCTCCCACTCAACCCTTTTTTGCCTGGGAAATATCCATATCCATATAGTACTCATTCAAGATTGGAGTACTTTGGGGTAGACGCAAAATGAAACTGGTTGAAGGACTAATCTCAGAATTACGAATTCAGTAAGTTATAGCAGCAGTTCAAAGCAGTAATGCTTGTGGGATTTACCAAAAGCCTGAGAAAAAGTTCAACATCATCAAATTGAGCCATTTCTTGAACTCAAGAGTGATAAGGAGTCAAACACATAATAATAAAGACAAAGCCCCTATGGTTGAGAAAATTCTCCATTAATGACAGAGCTGAATCTTGCCAAACCAAGCCAATAAGAAGTTGGGGGGTCAGCTTATCAAAACCCTTTTCCTAAAGCGGATTCTCATTCTTTTAGCGACTCAACCCATTGAAACAGAGAAATGTTATAAAAGTCCTTAGTATACCGAATTCTTCAAAATCATACCATGGAATCGGGGCTACGTTCTACGAATGCCGATCTAATTGTCCTCTTTTCATCGTATTGATGGTTTATTCTTTATTTTGATTGGTAAGCTAATTATTAGCTCTAACTAAACTAACTGCTTTCAAATATATACAAATGCAACACATCTTGAATTATTTTCAATGGTAATGCTGTAAAATGTGGATTTGCAAAACCCATTTATCATTGGGAACATACCCCTCGATCTTGTGAATCTGAGGAAGCAATTAAGCAGAACAAAGCAACAAAAAGTACACACATAACACAGACAATGTTTTTAACATTTAAAATCTAACCAAAATTAGGGAAAAGCCAGGGAGTTCTTAGTCCAAAGATACCATACTATGACAGTTATGGTTTCAAAAATGCCTCAGCCCCTCTAACTACTCAGCCCTCACAACAACAATAGTAAAAGAGAGTGAACAAGAAACCTAAAGGCCAGACAGAAGATCAATAAAGGTTGAAACTCAGATCATTGTCCAAACTGAATCACCACCCCTTCCTCCCCTCTTCTCCTCCTATCTTTATCTTGCCCTACTTATTTGCTCTCTGTATGTTCTCTCAGTTGTCTCAGCTGAATTTTCTACCAAATTGCCTAGGTGTATTCCAATGCGGTATGGAGATAAATCAAGAGGGACTTGCATACCTGGAGAAGCCATTCCCATGAAAGATCCCAAATTCAAAAAATATGTGCGAATGTGCTTACATTCTAGGTTTGTCAAAATGCCCCAATATACACAAAGGTGATACATCCACATATAGCTTTTGCAATTGCAAAAGCAATAAACATTGCTTTAAATAAATATGGAACTTAGATAAGATAAGATTTTTTTTATTACTTTTGATAATGATTCAAATAATAATATTGTTATAACTTTATTTAAATCATAATTTTTCCTAATTCTCATTGGAGAATTATTTCAAATAAAAATGAGTGATTCATGATATTAAACTATGTGTCGATGATGTTTTGCAATTTATTTCTCCGTATGTGGAGAAAATGAAAAATGTTCTATTTATTAGAACATATTCTTTTCAAGAGTAGCAGTTCGATACTTTATACAAATAAAACAATCTCAACTATAAGGAAATAAATATAGATAGTTTGACCAAGTAGAATTCTATGTACCAGATGCTGGACACAGCATATCCTTAGCGCAATTGTTCAAATTACCTTCCATATTGAACATATTCTATCAGCAAAGATTATTACAAAGATGGTTTGGAAGATGGTGAAAATGATGTAATAGTTTTTTTGAAACTTTCATTTATTACTAATGAATATGCAAAGTACATATACAACATTAAATTTGCAGTTTAACCAACTGTTGTCATCTAGTGACTTCTCCCTATGCCGACAATATTACAATTTTCAAGATATTATATCAACGATGTGGGTAAATAACAATATGAAATGAATTTAAAAAGTAAGTCAAATATATCAATTTTGAAATATTACCTAAATAAATTTTGTAGGAAAAATTTTTAAAATATTAGAGAACTCCAATATTATCATAATTTGCTACCATAAGGGACCCTGCGTGCAGAGAGTAAGGCGTTCATTTGCCTTGAAGATTTTTTTTTTTTAAACTTAGGAATGATCGAGATTTCTAAAGTGAAGCAACAGTAGCAATACAACCTCCAAACTATGCATAACTTTTACACACCTCAGTTAACAGCTGAACTGTCCCTAGTAGGGGTGCTCACAATTTGGTTACGTGTACTGTAAATACTCTTTTTTCTTACCAAAGCTAATCAAACCAGTTTGGCAAAAACTAGAATAGTAACCAAACCAATTTGATCAATTAACCAGTTAACTAGTTTGAACACAATGGTTAATCGGTTTTTAAACAATATAACATTTCCACTAAAATTAGGAAAATATAACATAGAAAATTCATGATTTTAATATACTCCTATAATATATTAATATATAAATTACAACTTTGCATAATAATTTAGCAAACAATGGGTTAACAGCATAAGTCTTATGCAACTGCTAACATTCATCTTAAACAATTTCAATTGCCTTTTAAAACCTCATTTACTCAATTACGTGTCAAATCAATAAGAATATGCACCCTTGTTAAGTAAAATAATTCTCCAAATAACAAAATAAGATGGTTATACTAAGATAAAAGCTTTTTAATTGTTCTACTTTTTGGATATATATATATATATGTCGGCTCGGGTAACCACTAATTTGAAATATTGTAATCTAAAACTGAACCAAAACCTAAATAAAACATTATTCTGACCCGAAACCAAATAGTTCAGCTCGGTTTGAATGGTTTCGGTTCAGATAATCAGGTCAATGGTTAAATTAAACGTTTTAGGCACAAAAATAATTTGTATTCTCAAATGATATCAAAGGAATAAAATGATCGAACTACCTACTCATTAATTATAGGTGAGACCGTAACAGGAGCACATGCCAGCATTAGCAGCAGCAACAATCATCGTCCCAAAAACAAGATACACTCTCCCTCATAAGATCACAACCGATCAACGAACATTCAACACCAACTGAACTATTGCAGTACTTCCAGCCTGGCCACGTTGACTGGTCCAAGCAATCTGAGTTTAAGATTTTAGATTAGTGGAAAGCTAAGCTTCCACAGCCAAGCCTCCATGTTGCTAAATCTGTCAAACATCTATTCTTTATCTCCTGTACTACAAATATTTTGTAATCTGGACTCCTGTATTCCATACATCGAATACTTTAAACATTCTATACTCTACACACTACATTCGGACTCCTGTAATCTGAATATCCTATACTCCCAGTCTAAGAAAGCCTGCCTTTAATTCTTCAAGGGAATGGGATCCATATAGGAGTGACCCACCCCAACATTTATTTATTTTTTCTATCAATAAAAGTAATTTTAATAGGAAGAAATAATTGATGGAATTATGTGTGAACAAGATCGGTGTATCAAGCTGTTCTGAATCTATTTCGGTCCACTAGAAAAGTCTATTTCAAATACAATAATTGAGTCTATTGTATTATTTGCATTATATAGAAAATGGTTCTTTTACTATTGGGTTCAACTACACTTGATTTAAGTTCAGCAAATGTTTTTCCAGGGTTTACATGTGCCCAAAGAAAAGCATGCATGTATTGAATTCTCTGTATGAAAATTCATATTAAAGGTCAAAGACTATGAATATTGATAAATTAAATCTCGATTTATTTACTGAATATTCAACTTCATTAGAACATAAAAGCTCCGGCTTTTGAAGAAATGAAATCCTCATAACCTGAATAAAGCACATGCTTGACACTAGTTATAGGCTAAAAGCAAACAGATGCAAACCAACTTAACTAGTAAAGCCTCTTCTTAGTAATGAATTCCTTGCGACTGCAAACCACATAAGAAAAAAATAGAATAAATTTTGCCCAATATATGAGGCTCTCATGTTTCAGTGTCTAATAATCATCACATATATTCAGTTTTAATTATGGGTTTGAACCCATGATCTCTAGTTAAAATGAAGCAATTTTACTGTTCCTATGGCTCACCTACTATCAAATTATAAAAACCAAAAAAAAAAAAAACTTATTACAATGAACTTGTTAAATGAATAGAGGGGGACAAATTAGGAAAATGGCTTATTTCTCAAAAAGCACTATAACACCCATATTCATAGCAATATATGGGTACAATAATAATATTGCCCTTTACCCTAATAACACCCTTTACCCAATAAACACTCCCCCTCAAGTAGGTGCACATATGCCATATGTGCCAAGCTTAAATGCAAGAACAGGATGTAATAACAGTACCCACATATAATATTACAAATATATTTAGCTCAAGAACATCTCAAGGACTTAGTTAGCGGAAAATGATGAGTTTCACCCGGTTCCTTCAGCAAGTTATGCTTTGCCTTCTCCTTTGCCCTTCCGTCCTCCTCCAATGTGCTCCCTTGAGAAATTTCAACCCCAAACTGCAAATTCCTGAGCCCTCCTTTATTAACAGTTTTAGTCAGTAAAGCTGCAAGTGAATTGTTTGAACTTACATATGAAGTGACTATCTTAGTTAATATTTTCTCTTGTACAAAGTGGCAATTGATCATGATATACTTAGTTCACTCATGATACAAGGTTTGAAGCAATGTGTATGTAATGGCCCAAATTATAGAATATAGAAAATCCCCGATGTCAAGTTAAAATTACCTCATGATAGTAATCTGGTCAACAAGTGTTGACCGGAAGGCGTGAAGAAATAATCCGGTCAACGCAAAATGTTGACCGGAAGACGTGAATGGAAGGAAGGACGGGAAAGAGGAAAGTAATCTGGTCTCCGGAAAACGTGAATGGAAGGAAGGACGAGAAAGAGGAAAGTAATCCAGTCAACGCCAGTTAGTTGACCGGAATGTATTTAAATGAGAAACATCCCCCTTAAATGATTTAATGAGGAAACTCTTCGAGAATGAAGAACCATAAATAACATACGCGGAAACATTCCCCCTAGTATAACCAATTGAATGTAAAGCCATAAATAACATACACCCCCTAGTGTGGCCAAACCAAACGACGACCGCCAGACCCAAGGCCTATAAATAAGAACTAGATGGCGTAAGAAAGAGGCACGCAATAGAGTTTTCTAGTAAAGGAAGATCAAAAATTCAAGGCGAAATAAAAGGCGAAGTAAAAGAAATCCAGGCAAAAGTACTCACCCCTGTTTTTAAAGTTCATGATTATGCATGTTTGCTACGCGAGTATATATGATATTCTTATGAAATTATGTATGTATGATGTTTGTTCTGTTCTTGTGATTTATCGTTCTTAATCGCATGTTTAAAAGAAACCCTGATATTCATGGTGTTAGATTTTATTCTGCTTGAAGTATATGATTAATTGTCGACCTATATGAACTCTGATAATTGCATGTTTAAAGAAAAGACTTCTAACTTTTAAGAAAAAGAGCTTCGGATTTTGAATGATTAAGAACTCTGGCTTTTAGAGTTTCGGATTTTAAATGGAAAAGAACTCCGGTTTTTAGAACTCCGGATTTTAGAGAACTCCGGATTTTAAAGAACTCCGACTTTTAGAGCTTCGGATTTTAAATGGAAATGAACTCCGGGTTTTAGAACTCCGGATTTTAAAAAACTCCGACTATTTGAGTTTCGGTTTTTAATGGAATTAGAACTCCGGCTTTCGTTGAAAAAGAGCTCCGGCTTTTGAACTCCGTCTTTTCAAGAAAAGAACTCCGCCTTTTGAAAAAGAACTCCACCTTTTGAACTCCGGTTTTGTTGAAAAGACCTCCGATTTTAAGGAAAATGGACTCCGACTTCTAATATTAAGGCTATAAGAATAAGAAAAATGTATGTAATCCGCACAGCAAGTAGAACTCTACGACTTTCGACTTTTGAACTATGATGGATGGCCATTAAAAGATATGAACTATGAACCGAGTTTCCATTAAACTTGCTGTTAAAGATAAATGAAGGATATTGGAGTGACACTCGAGGACTGCCTCCTGGACCACGGGGGGAGACTTTTGGTGGCATAAAACTTTTGGACTACGGTCCCGTATGCCGGGTTAAAGGTATTACCTCCCGTCTCGGGGAGCATAATGAGAGAATACGACCTTAGGTTGTGGGGTTACACACAACCCTTCCTCGATGTTGTCCGCTCTCGTCCGGTCCCTAAAGATGATAAGAATTTCGAATTGTTTTATGAATTTTTCGAAGATAAGATAATAATAATAAGAAATAAAAGAAGAAACGATATGATGATTTTCATATACTAAGTTATGTTATGAAACTCTGTTTTGATCAGATTATATGTATGTTTTAGTTTTTTGTATGTGAGTATTTTGCTGGGCTTTGTAGCTTATTTTTGCCACTTTTCAGATGACAAAAGGCTTATGGAGGACGAAGTGGAGTAGAACCATATGATGTAGCTTGATAGCATAGTTGGCCGGAGCTGATCAATGAAGAGCTTAATTTATTTTCCTTTTTATATTTTGAGAAGACTTGTAAAATGATTCCGCGGTTTAAGAATCTATGGATGTTAGCATATTTCTGTGATTACTTTTTGGATATTGAATTTGAAAAGTTTAGTAAGCATCTCAGGTTTTCAGGTCCGTCTAACCTTAGTGTTGGCCGCCCTGGTTTGAAGTTAAATCGGAAGGCCAGCTCATATAGTTCGGCCTCAAGCAATCCTGTGTTTATTCATATGAAAGACAAGTAAAATTTTTATGTCCACCTAATTAATATTTATTATTTATTAAAAAAATTTTTTAAGGCAAGTTTTTAGGCTTGACGGCGACTTTATGGGTGGAATAAGGCCAATCCGTCACAGTTGGTATCAGAGAGAAAACTGAGATGCTTTAGGTCAATTTGAATCAACACGAAAACTTAACACTATATTGTATTCAGTTATTGTTAATTTATTTACTTATTGGGTATTTAGCTCACTCTTACATTTTATTAACTCCAAAGTAGAGGATTGATAGCAAGGACTGTGCAATTACTAAAGAGATTTTAAGTAAAGATGATCTCAGAGTTTGTAGTTTGTGACAAAAAGTTTTAGAATCTACCTTATTGATGTCATTTTATTTTAAATATGTTATCATAATTGCATTCTCAGGATATTTATTTTGTGCATATTTATATTGTTTCGAGGAATTTATTAAGGATATTATATTTAGTAATGAATTTATGATGATTATTAATAATCCGAGTTTCCATGTGGTCGGTCTGGGCAGGGTCGGGCAATTTGACTCCAGGGTGCTACAAGAACCACTTTTGAATACTTCCATTGTTCTTTACATTTCAAACTGCCTTTAGTAGTTGCACACTACTAGTATTGTGAACAGCACACAACACAGGTGCAAGACAGATGAGACACATTTTAGGTTTTTTTTCATATGCAGACTTGGCACTTCAATGACATTTGGAAGTTATTTTGGTTGATTTTTTTATTCTTCAACGAACGTAGCTACAGAATTGTTTGTTTATGAATAGGTATGCTTGTAAGACAAACATGTTTTCAATTGACTTGTTTGTCTATAAATAGATATGTTCCTGTCAAAAGTAAAAAAAAAAAAGAAAATGAAGCACAACATCAGGATAAATATTCTAAGGAATTATTTACTAGAAAAAGCAATCTCTTATTGTCAGACAATCGTGATCCATTGGAGTTCCGGATTTGATTTCATTCGTATAAAACACAGTCAATTAGGCCTATTGTATAATAGAAATGATTTCCACGAAGTTGTTTACCTTTGTAAGGGACAAATAATATCTTAACAAAGTAACGTAGTAATGCACATTGAAGCTATCCTTTAGCCGTTCTTACATTCACCAATTGTGATTTTCAAAGGTCTATTTCCTACTATGAGTACCCTGAAACACTCGCTAAAATGAAAAACAATAGTATTTAATAAATTAAAAATGTAATAGTTGTTTATAAGATTACAATAACAAGATAAATGATCATGTTAAAGACACTTGTTAAACGTAAACGAATAATAGTAGGTGACATATCAAGAATAATTGTTATTTATTACTAAAATTACCATTTCAATTAAAATTATAACATTTCTAAAATATTTTCTTAATATATATTTGGCTACAAAAGCTCAATAAACACAATTTTTTGTGTCTTCTAATTAGGAGTGACTATCCCCTCTTCCGACTATTGTTATTTTTCAAATACAAAATCGTACAACCTAAAGTAGTTTTGAATAGGATACTGTTCGTCACAAACCGACAATACCTTGGATAATCTCACAATTTAACATTGACACGGTTTATGAAAATCAATACTAGCACTGCATGGCCCCAACATCAATTTAACAAAGAAGTGCTATTTAATTTATAAGGTCGAAGTTCCTCATCGACAAGAAGCACAAACAATTTCAATTCAGTATTATGCAGATGGGGCAATACCCCCAAATTCAATTCTTTGACACGTAGATACTCAATCAAACCCTGTTTTTTAGACACACCTCAATATTAAACTACAACATATCACGATATTACAGTTAAAAACCACGTCACAAGACAAAAATAGATCAAATATCACGATGACGGCAAGCGAAAATATTGTGCGGGAGCTAAAAAAATCGTTGAGGAGTAAAGTACTGTTTGGCCAGACGCTTATCAACCTTATCAATCCAACACCACATCGTAAGCAAGCACCGAGTCCACTTATTATTTCATTCTCAAGTCTAGTCTAACAAGAAGGGAAAGTAGGTGATGAAAGAGAGAGAGACGGGAAACAACTGACCCGATTTGGGAAGCCGAAGCCGAGATCGCCGGTAGAGACCCCATCGAAGATCTCGTGATTATCTCCTACGCCGAAAATTCCATCGGTAACATCGTCGAAAACACCACCTCTTTCGGTTCCGCCCTTCCCCTCCGTCGTCTTCATTCGGCCACTGCTGTTGTAAACAACATTCGGCGGATAGGAATAATCGGCCGTTTTCCTCAGCAATTCCTCAAGATCCAGCTCCGGACTTCGCTTTATGTTGCCGGAACCTCCGACGGTCGCCGAGCTTTCAAGCTGCTTTTGATCCATATTTGGTGGCCGCTTATTTCCTGCGAAGCGAGGAGAGAGAGAGAGAGAGAGAGAGAGGGGGGGGGGGAGTAGCAGGGAGGAGGTGCGAGAGTTGTTATAGGAAGAAAAAGTACTAGCAAACAAAAGTTATTACGTGGAAACGGATATGCGAGCCGCACTAAAGTCGGGCGAACTGACACAGTCTTGACGTAAATTTAACTGGTACGCTCCAAGATTACTTTCATAAATTAAGTCATTCGAGATATTATTTCGGCTTTTCTTTCTTTCTTTTTGACTATTTAATGACATAAGTCATTTATAAATTAAGTCATTTCAGAATTACTTTTTAACTATTTACTTAATTTACTAATTTAAATAATTTAACTGCATGCTAGCCTTGCTTAACTATACCATGTACATAAAAAAAAAATCTTTTTTCTTCTGTGTTTGGCGCTGTCAATAATCATCTTTTCACTAATTATAACAATTTGACACAAAATCTTTTTAAGATAGTTTAACATTGACCCCTGTAGCTAGTCTCTTTTTTTTCTCTTATGTTCACAAGTCTTTGGAAAACTCTTCTTTCTTCCTATTTATTTTATTTTTATCTACGTAAAAGAATGATATTAGAAATTCTGTAGCATCAATTACCCTCAAATGTTTTTTAATAATATAGAAATATCCCTGATTTATGTATAAAATCTTTTTATTGGGTAGCTCTAAACTTATAATAATAGAAATTAAACCTAAATTGTGAAAAAATCATACGGCAAAATACAACGGTAACCAAAATTTTTTTTGTGATTTTCCTAATGGAATTTTCTTATCTGTAAAATAATACGAAAATAGTTAAACATTTAATTTCATGTACAAATATAAAATCAAATATCTAAATATGTACATTAAATGAATAAAAATGCATAAAAACTGTTCGTAGTAAAAATAATCAACTGTATAGTTATTCGATTCACCATCATTTTGTGATAAAAAAATTTGGAATCCCTTTAAGTTTCAATGGTCTAATCGTTTATTACTCCAAATTAAAAATTATACTCTACAACCGTTTAGTTTATCCTCCATGTGGCATGAACATATTTAATATGTAAAATAATATTTCTTAAATTACAATAAATGTGATATCAGAATGTGTGAAACCCATTAGATTCAATATCAATTTGATAATGAANACAATACTCACACGGCTACACCCACACACACAATACACATACAGCTACACACCCATGCTCACAATACACACATACGGTTCACATACGCCGTATACTCCTTCCTACCCCGTGTACAGCATACTCATGCTGTTACATATAACTACATTTCCCTATACGCACACACACACGTATTGTATACATACCCACCAAAAATTTAATCACCAAATTTTCGCATCCCTTCCTCACCAAGCCTCAGCCAGAGCAGAACACAGAGCTCTGTTTTCCCGATTTCTGATTTCAAAATCATTTTCACAACATTCTCCACATTTTACCCAATTTCAGCAGCATCAAGAAAATTGAAGGGAAGAAGGAGCAGATTTGCAACAGAGAACGTTTAATTTCTTTTAGAGCAAGGAGAGAAATGACACAATAAGAAATCACTTGCGATTAGAGGAGAAATGACAGCAAAGGGAATTCACTTTCCTGATTACTCGATCCTTGAACACGGCTAGGGTTAACACGAAGTCGGCTTCGGCTCGACAGTAACGGCGATGGTGGCGACAGTAAATCACGGCGACAGCAGCAGTAAACGCTCACGGCCACAGCAGCAGGACCACTGAACGAACGCCTCGGTGCTGAACAGCGCCTCACTCTGCTCTCACTCTTCCTTTCTCGCCCACAAGCCCACTGGAGCTGTGCTTATATAAACTCATGGGAAGGAAAATTTTGAGGAACAAACGGAATCACTCGATTAGGGTAGGCCGAAGATTCGAACGGCCACGTTGTTGGAGGCCGTTGCGAGAGAGAGAGAGAGACCTGGAAACGTAAGAGCATAAAAGAGGGAGAAACGACAGAAATCGAGAGAGAGAGAAATGACACAAAAAAGGATCAAGAAGGAGAGGTGGCTCTCAATTTATTATTTTAACTTTCATTAGT
>JAODPA010127912.1:0-45202 GCA_025585075.1 Nepenthes mirabilis
TATTAAATTAGATTACCAACACATGTACAAATATATTTACAGAAAATGGCTTGTCAAACTAATGTACACAAATAAGGACATAATCTTTACAAAAATAGGGAAAAGTAAGAGTGAGAATTTATGCATGTAATGCTTAAACAATTTAGTTACAAAAACATGTCATACATGAGTATTTGGAACAATAAATATTCAAGAAAATGGAATAAATCGGCAACAAAGAAGCAAGGCATCCTTCCTCTCTTTAACTTCAAATTACTAAAATTTTGCTTTGATTCACTTGAATTTAGCTTCTCTAACTTCCTCTCTCTTTCTTTCTTTTCTCATTCTCTCTCTTCTCTCCAAATCTTACAAAAAATAATTAAAAATCAGTCAAACATAACTTATGTAATAGAGTGATGCACAAGCACTCGTCGGGTATGCATTAAGTGCCATAGCCAAACTTGGCGACACACGACCGCTGCCTCTGGCACATTAAGTGCAAGCATCCTGCATCAACATTTTTGAGTGTCCTTCAAGTGTGTATTGAGTATGAACTAATCCAAAAAAACACACTGGAGTTCCGCTCAGGAGACAGTTAGGCACGACCTCCCTACCCAAATATGCATGGGCATGCATCAAGTGCTGGTTAGGCATCCATTAACTTACAAAATTATATCCAAAATTGATTTTTGACCCAATTTTCTTTCTCTTTTAACCTCAACTTTAATTATCTCGCTTAATTAATCATGATTTAAATAAAAATCAAACTCAAACCTTACATTTCTACTCTCCGTATAAAAATTTTATCCTCAAATTTTTACGTACGATTAAAGAAACAAATGCAAGTACTTCTCCCAAATCTTATCTTTCCTTTCCCACGTTGCTTCTTCATATGAGTTGTTTCTCCACCAGACCTTAACTAATGAAATTACCGTCATCTAAAACACTTGATCTCTTCTTTCTAAAATATAAATTGTTTCCTTATTATACATCAAATCTTCATTTATCCTCAACAATTTATATTCAATAATATACGATGGGTTTTGAACATGTCTCTGAAGCATGGACATGTGGAATACATTGTGAGCCACTCCTAGGTTAAAGGGTAAAGCCAATCTATAAGCTACCTTACCGATTCTTTTCAAAATCTTAAACGGTCCAATAAACCTCAATTTTAATTTTCCTTTTATCCCAAATCTAGAAATTTATTTAACGGAGATATCTTTAAAAATTCATGGTTTCCAATATTAAAACTCAACTTTGATCTCCTTTGATTAGCACAACTTTTTTGTCAACTTCGGGCAACCTTCAACCGTTCATCTATCAAACGAACCTTGTCGAACGTCTCTTGAATAACTTTCAATCCCAAAAGTCTTCTATCTCCTATCTCCTCCCAATGAATTGGAGGATAATATTTTCTTTCACATAATGTTTCAAATGGGTTCATACAAATACTTGCTTGATAACTATTATTATATGCAAATTTGGCAAATGATAGACAATCATCCCAATTGCCCTTCATTTTTAAAATCAAAACTCTCAACATATCCTCTAGAATTTAAATTGTTCGCTCTGATTGCTATTTATTTAAGAATGATAGGCCATACTAAACTTCAAATTGGTTCCTAACACCCGATGCAAGGTTTTCCAAAATTTTCAACCCAAATCTTAAGTCTCTATTTTTTTTTTGGTAAGTAAGTAAATTTTATAAATGAAAGAAAAATTACAAAATATGTTCTGTCTCCAAGTGATTTGCTGACTTGGATTCAGAACAAGGACACAGGGTCAACCCTTGAACACCGTGAAAAGTATCACACAATCAAATAAAGATAAAGATAAAAAATACAACAGCCCTTAATCGAGCGTGATAAAACAGCATGACCAAGCCAATCCGGGAGAATCCCCAACCCGACAATGTGTAAGAGAAGTCGGCCAACAAACTAGCCAAACCAGTAAATCTCCGGGCAGAATGCAGACACCAAACCGGCCACATCAACGTTCCTCAGGCACTTAAGAATACCAGACTTTCAGAACCGTCATCAATTCGGCCCGATACAGGCGAAACTACCTTCATACCATGACATCCATTCCAACATTGTGCGGCAGTTTGACAAATCAGCAACAGGATCATTTCGGCAAGTCACTGCACAATGGCATTTTGACACTTCAGCAACAGGAACATTCCGGCCAATCGGTGTACAGCAGGCCCCCCAACTAGCCAAACTACATACTGGCCAGAGAATTTCATACCGGTCACTGAAGTCACCAGGCCAGGCACTTAGGCCATGTCAGCACACGGCCTAAGCAATGATCCACATGACAGCGCGGACTACTCGTGGCTAATAGTCAAAATGCAACAGCACATTCCACTTCCGTTAGCAGCATACCATAGTAAGCGGCAAACACAGCAGCAAGCAAGCTAAAAGAAGGCCAGGCCTCCCATACCGGGAGCTTGTGAGAGAAGGAGCCGGTTTGCCCAGAAGAGCCATTTCGTCCAAGTCAACAGGCGTCCCATGCCGGGATCTTGTGAAAGAAAGAACCGGATTGCCCAGTAGACCATTCTGGGACCGGGCAAAAGCACACCGCCAGCAAGAATCTAGCCAGGCAAAAAAAATCCAGCAGTGTGCGATAGTTTGACAAATCAGCAACAGGAGCATTCCGGCAAATCACTGCACAACAACATTTTGACAATTCTGCAACCGCAGCAATCCGGCCAATCGATGTACAGCAGGCCCCCCAACCAGCCAAACTCCAAACTGGCCAAAGAATTTCATATCGGTCACTAAAGTCACCATGCCAGGCACTTGGGCCACGTCAGCACACGGCCAATGCAACCACATGACAGCACGGACTACTCGTGGCCAATAGTCAAAATGCATCAGCACATTCCACTTCCGTTAGTAGCATACCATAGTAAGCGCCAAACACAGCAACAAGCAAGCTAGAAGAAGGCCGGGCCTCCCATATCGGGAGCTTGTGAGATAAGGAGCCGGTACACCCAGAAGAGCCACTTCGTCCAAGTCACCTAGCAACCCATTCCGGATCTTGTGAGAGAAAGAACTGGATTGACCAATAGACCATTCCGAGACCGGTCAAAAGCTCACCGCCACCAAGAATCTAGCCAGGCAAGGTTTCCAAACCAGATTTTACCCAATCCGCCATCTGTACCCTAGAGGGAAAAGTGCTAACAAGAAGAGCTGCATCCGGACCTTAATGCCAATCCTGCAAATGCTGCCAATTGTGGAATACCAGGAGAGAAGCCATCCCAGCAACAACTGGGCATGGTAGATCTGCCCAATAAACACAACTCAGATAGCAACCAGAACTGAAGCATCCGCAACTAAACCAAAACAGGGACTCTTAGCCTTAGCAGCCCCTAACAGCCTGGGGCATGGAAACCCAGCAAAAGCTGCGGTGGCGAAAGACCCTCAGAAAATCAAATTTCAGATTTGAAATTTGAAATTCAAAAATGAATTTTGAAAATTGAAAAAAGTTTGAAAACAACCTGGAGAGAAGCCAGAGCTTTTCTCAGGAACAACCACTTCAAATGGGAGGAAGACTGCTACAAAATCCCGAGCAATTCCTTCCTGAGCGCCAGGCACCAGGGCAGGAACAGCACCTTCACGGGCCACTTGCAAGATCTGACATCCCAAATAGAGACAGCGAAGTGGAGACGCCCTTTACGGACGAGGGTGGGAGAGTCAACTGAGAACTGCCTTTGAACAGTTACTAAAACAAAGAGAAGATGAAGTGACTGCCAACCCACAGCGAGAGATGCACCTGAGTCCATCGTCAAAGGGCAAACCTAGAAGAAGAAAGAAAAGATCCAGAGAGAGCAAATGAGGCCTCAGAGGATGAAGACGGCCGAGAACCACAAGCATTTCAAATTTGAAATTTGAAACGCTCCTAGAGAGAAGCCAGAGCTTCTCTCTCTAGACGGGAGCTACATCTTGCCCCTTAAGTCTTTTTTTGAGGTTCCGGAATCCGGTATGTTCTTGTACGATTTAATGGCTTATATGGGACCCTCTTGCCTGTTGCTACAAAAATTGGGGATGGCGCCTCCCATGTCCAGATCGCGTTATGCTTTCGCCAATGCCCGGAGTGGCCATGCGATTGATAAATTCCGAAGTCTGTTTATATGGATGGAGTGGACTTCTGTTCTTTGTATGGTTGAAATGGCCTCTATCTCAACATCTGGAGATGGCAGTTCTGCTCTTTGCTCACTTTTGGTCGGAGTGGTTTTGTAGCAGGGGCCGGAGCGTCATTTGTTCATTTCCCGACCGGAATGATCTTTGTCATCTGGGGCTTGCCATTTTCAGAGTACAATTCATATACTGAGCAAGTTTTTCATTTTCAATGCAGATTTTAATTTTATCTTCTTGTATTCATGGAGATTTGTCTTGGTTCAAGGTCTCCCTACTTCTATGTTCCTTCTTCCAAGTCGGCAAAACACTTGGTAATGAACATAGCTGTTTGTACATTTCATTTAATTTTTAATGAAATTAATTACTTAACAAAAAAAAGATGCTAGCACACTGTGCAATCTAATGATCTTATTAATGTACAATCTCACTAAGCGATATCTTGAAAACCTCATCTGAATGGCTATAAAATGAGCCAATTTAGTGAGCCGATCGACCATCACCCAAATGATATCAAGATTCATTGGCGTCCTTGGCGAACCCATCACAACATACATTGTTATGCCCTCCCCAAGAGAGAGAAACTCTCGTCCCTCTCTAGGTTTTCAAAATTCGTTTGAATTTTGAATCTGCCCGGCGTCGTCTTCGGCGGTTCCGTCTTGGTTGCGCCTTCAGCACTGTCTCTCACCTGGCCGGGCGACGCCGGTGTCAGCCTCGGCCGGTCCCCTGGTTGCCTCGCCCGGCCGCCCCTCCATCTCTTTCTCATCCCGTGCTCTCTGCGGTTTCGTATTCTCTGTCTCCGATTTTTTTCGCTCGTCTTCTGCGCTGTCTTAGGACATTGCTTCTCCAGGCTAGGTGGGGTCTGTGCCGGCCATGGCCAATTTTCGGACTGCCCCCTTCGCCTTCTCCTCGGTCCACTCCTCGGTTTGCCCTATGGAATGGCTGAGCTCCCGGTGCATCTATTTTCTTCATTTGCGTCGTCGTCTGCTGTTTTTGTTGGTTTTTGAGTCTCCTGAAGGACCTAGCGCTTTCGAGTGCCTCTGTTGCTGCCCTGATAGTGATGGCCGGAGCACTGAGTGGGCGATTGATTCCTCTTGGTTGCGGTAAAGGTCTTCCCTATGCGTTTCTCTATTGTGAGCTGGCATCTGAGCTTCGGATTGCTGAGGATTATTTGGGCTGCTACCTCATCTCGATGGAATGGATGCAGCCGAATGTCCTGAGGCGCTACTATGTTTGATCTCCTGCGGTGTATCCAACTTTCAGATTGGGTTGGGGGAGCCCGTGTGCTGTCTGGATTGGGTCACTTCGGTTGAGGACTGCGAAGCTGGCTGAGGCCTTTTCTGGTTGCAGATGTTCCTTCTTGGTGAGGTAGTCCCCTGTTTGTGCGCTGCGTAATTGTAGTGCGATATTGTAGCAGTCCGTAGGATTGCTGGTGTCTGGTTCTGCTGCCAGTTTGTTGCTGTTATTGCTATGTAACAGCTCTATTTGGAGCATTGGATGCTGGTCTCTATTATTGCCAGTCAATTGGTGGAGCTACGTGATTCAGTCTGGATGCTGGCCTTGCCTGCTTGCCAGGCAAAGTCTGGCTTCTTCAGCCTGTTTTGTGCAATTGTTGCTTTGCAACAATTTGCCTTTTGCTGTCTCATCCAGAAGGTATTGGTGCAGCCGAATTTCTTGTGGTGCTGCTCTGTTGGTAAGGCTGTGTGTCCCATTTGTTGTTTGGGTTGGGGGAGCCTGTGTATTTATGGATTGGGCTCATTTGGCTGAAGGCAGAGGAGCGGATTAAGGAGTTTCTTGGTTGCTAAAATTTCTTCTTGCTGAGATGGTGCTGGTCTGCTTGCTGCTTGATTGTAGTGAATTTATGGTGCAGTCCATCGGTCTGCTTTTGTCTGGCTTCTTTAGCCAGTTATTGCTGATGTTGCTTTGCAACAATGTTGCTTGGGCAACAGTTTGCGTTGGTCGATTCCATCGGTGTGTTCTGCACTGCCTGCTGCCAGGAATGGCTCGCCTTTAGTGCTGAGGCCTGTGAATGCAAGGATTGCTAATGATACTCCATGATGATGTTGGTGGTCTTGCTCTTGGAGCTGGTGGATCGTTGTCTTCTGGTTTTACTATGATTTTCAGCAAATTGTGAAGGATTGTAGAGCAGATGTATATGTTGTAGATCAGAGGAGTGGACGGCCGTTGGCTGGCTCTCTTTTTGAAAGCTAGCCATGGTTGTTTATGTGGGAACAACTTTAGTAGGGTGAGTGCCGTAGCTGAAGCTTGCTGTTGGGGCAGGTCCTTGGAACTTTAGTTGGCTAAAAATTACTGATGCTAGTTGTTTTGTTCATTGCTGATCCTACTAGGATGTCTCTCGGCTCTTGGTGGTTGAACTGCTATGTCATACTACTAACAGCTGCTGGAATGGTGCAGTGCCTACTGATGTTTATCTTGGTTGTCGGTGCTGTTTTGGATGACCTGGATGCTGGATCATATTGGTGACTGGGTTGTCCGAAGGCTGATGGCAAAGACAATGTGGATGTAGCTTCCATAGCTATGTAGATTACCTGGATTGGGGATCTTGGTGCTGGCTGGACCAGCGCCTGATTTCAGCTTTCCTCCTCACCTTGAGGTGATGATATGGTCTCGCCTGGCATGAAGCTGTGTTGAAGTTGATTGCCGCAGTGGGTGAGCCTATTATGTGTGGGCCGCATGATGACCCAGCTACTGGAATAATTGGAGAGCATTTAATTTTGCTAATGTGTAATGAATTTGATCTTCTTCGATCTTTTAGATTTTCCTCTTAGAGGTTTTTTGGAATATCTTATGATGTCCTAGTTGCTCGGGGAATGCCCTAACTTCCTATGTTTTAACCCTAAGTCAAAAAACTTGGGGTTATAACATAGTTTTTGTAAATTTTTCTCCCTTAAATCCAAATTACATACTTACTTACCAAAAAAAAAAAAAGTTATGCCCTCCCATTTTTAGCTGGGAGTGGGCATAGGTTGTAGTAGGTGGGGTAACTTCTTGTGCTTGACTTTTAATTGTTAACAAATCAAATATCTTTCCACATAGGTTGCAATTTCTCTTTTAATGTTCCACCACCAAAATATTTTCTTCAAATTTTAATACATTTTGTTAATCCTGAGATGGATAATGTACTTTGATCAATTAATTATATTCACAATTTCTTTTTTAAATTCTCCATTATCCGATACACATCTATTCCAGAAACCTCAAAATTCCATCGACCCGTATGCTAAAATCCGCTCTTGATTCTTTATTCAAATCACTGACAATGTCCACCAGAAATGGATTATCCATCTAAGTTCCTTTAATCCTTTCTAAAATCTCCAATTGTAATTAAAAATATGACAATATCATTTATGTACCTTGAGAGTTACTTTTAATATCGCATTGCTTCATGTAGTCTAGTATTCTCATCTCCTCAATCCTCAAATGGGCCATTAAATTTGTCATTTGATAACTCAAGGTATCCGCAACAACATGTGCTTTTCCTAGTTGATATTGAATTTCACAATCATAGTCCTTTAGAAAGTGTTAGGTTCTGGATTTTAAAACATAATAAATAGGAAATAATTAAGATAATATAATTAAGATTAGACTTAAGTGTACGTGAGAAATTAACATTGGAAGCATAAGAGGAGTCAGGAGGCCCAATGCCCGAGTGGCACCCGAGGTGTGCCCAAGGCACATTTGGTAGAATAGATGTGCCCAAGGCATGCTCGAGCTTGCTCGAGGAGCATTTACCAGAACCGCTCGCTCGATGAGTGCTCGAATGTGGCCTCTAGGGTGCTTTGGCACCCGATGAGTGCTCGACTAGTACTCGAGTTCCAGTTTATATATATAAGCATGCGTGAGGGTTTTTTCATCATTTTTTCGATTTCTAGAGAGAGAGGAGAGAGAGCTCGAAGGAGAAGAGAGATGAGGAAGAGATCATGGCTCCTGAGTCCAATTTCGAGTTTGAGTTAGATAAATGATAGATCAGGTCAAGGTAAGTGTACTTATACTTTTTTCTCTCATTTCTTTACACTTTCATTCTATTTTCTTCAGATATTCTCATTCTGATACTCGATTAAGTTTATATTTTGTAAAGCCCATAACTTGAGCATGTATATATGTCATTTTCATCTCCAATTTGTAAGTTTTATGCAGTTTTCATGCATGAAAACCCTAACCCGTGCCCCCTTCAATTTTACCCAATTTATTTAAGATTTATTCATGATTTGGCTTTAAAAACTTAAAACCCTAGCTCCATCGATGTGGGTACTCCGATTATTTGGTATTTATGTACATACATTTTGTATATGTGAATTTTAAGAGTTCTGAAAATATTGTTGGACATAAATAGTAATATTTATCCGTATGTACATTAATATGTTATCTTGTATATACTCCAAAAAATTGCATTGTATGTATTTGTGAAGGGATTTGTTATCCGAAAATTCTAAAGTTACATTTGCCTCATGGTGGTAAGAATTTCTTACATGTTCCAAGCTTTGCAATGATTTATGCATGTAATTGAAAGCATGTGAATATATAAACTCATAAGAAAATAATTATCTATATCTATATCAAAGAATTATGATAGTTATGCAAATTATTTGAAAGAAATTCCACAAGTTGTTATGTCTAATTATTTATTCTCTAGGGAGTGAGAACTCTGTATATGTTTATAGTGGAAACTTCCCTTAAGAATAAGTAATTACGAAACCTAGATCAAGGATTTATATTCAAAGGGTAGTATTCCCTAACATACCTTGTAATATTATAGTGGTAGATCAAGGAATACTCCTGGGCTACGAGAGGTGCTCTGGTGGCGTATTTGTTATCTGTTATCTAATTTAGTATATCAGATAAAAGGTATACTGTCTACCACAGGATGTTAAAGTTTGAGGCAACATGGCTAGCACTTTAGAATGTGTTGGTGCATATACATTCCATTCGTCGTTCAGCTACTCCATTAGCTGGTAAGGTCCACTGGCCCTAATCCGTAAAGTAAACAAGTTTATGTATATTTTAGAACCTAAAGAAATTAGAAATAAAATGAAAAAGTTAAATGTAATCCGAAAAATATATTTGATCATGCTTCATGTTTATATATTTATACTATGCTCATATATCATTCCTCTACTTTATTTTACGTATATTGCCTATTATCTTTTATTATTATATCTTGTTGACTATTTGGCTTACTCCTTACTATTTTCTTTCCTCCAGATAAGTACGCCCTTGTGCCTGATGAGGTAAAGTAGAGTTTAGGAGTTGGTTAGGTTGCAGATCTATGAGGAAGAGCCTTGAGGACTTAGTTTTGTGATTTTGTACCATACAAAACAATTTGTATAATTTTGATGGATACGTATTGATGATTTATTTGTATGTTGATGATTGTATAGATAGTTAATTTTTGCTATATTTAATGGATGTATGTGCTTCTGTAGGTTTTTATGATTTGTTTAGGTACCTAGTGGTATCTTATCTGAGTCAACATCATAACTGGAGTTATGAAATTGATGACACATGTTTTGTATTGTGGCTTTTTGGATCTCGTGCTGTGTTATGTGGATGTATATATTATGCTGTATAGGAATTTTGTACAGGTCTGTACTAATTTGACCACAGTTTTACAACTGAAACTCTATCAGATTTTAGTTAGAAAAATATGGTCTATCATAATTGGTATCAAAGATGAGATGCCTTAAGCTTGATCTGAATTTTATGCGGAACCCTAGGATAGTATAGGCTAGATGAAGTAAGTATGATTAAGCTAGATTTGATAGTTTTAGTTATCTTAGTTGTCCTACTTTGACCGCTAGCTATATTTAATTGCGTAGAATTGTTATGTTCTAGTTAATGTCTGACCCGTAATCTAACCTATATCGTTCTTGTTTCAAATTAGATATTAGCAATTGAAAATGCCACCTAGAAGAAGGACTATGCGTGGAAGTGGTCAACCACGTGATAGAGAAGCCGAGTATTTGAATCTGTTGGGTCATGTGGTAGACATCATTGAGAATATGGGGTAGAGGAACCTTGCTCATGTGCTTGTTCTTGCTCCAGCCCCAGTTCCAACTAATCCTGGACCATCTGCATATGATTGATTTGTCTAGGAGAGAGTTCCTGAGTTTCTAGAGGAGCCAAATCTGATTAAAGTGGATATATGGTTCCAAAGATTGAAGAAAGTATTTGCTATTATCCGTTGTCCTGAGGAGTACCGAGTGTTGTTTGCCTTGTACTGATTGGAAGGTGACGCCCATCATTGGTGAGAGATGCAGAAGAGGGCCATGGGTGTGCCGGAGAATGAGATTACTTGGTCCATGTTTGAAGATGCATTTATCGAGAAGCACTTCCCATCCGTCCTCCGTAAGCAGGAGGAAGAGTTTGTCCACTTGAGGTAAGGCAACAGGACGGTGGCTGAATATGACACAAAGTTTACAGAGTTAGCTCGTTATACTCCATACATGATTGAGGATGAGGAGAGGAAAGTTAGGAAGTTTCTGCAACGCTTGCAGGATGATATCCACAAGCAGTTGGTGACCCTCAAGCTATGGACCTATGGAGAGGTGTTGGATCACGTTTTGATCCACGAGAAAGAGCTTGAGAAGGAGGAGTATTTCAAGAAGAGAATATCTAGCAACAGTGGCACCGGTTCTTGCTCTAGTTCGGGTTCGGGGAGACCGCCAAAGAGGTTGAGACAAGCGGATCAAGGGAAGAGGGCTAGTCCTTCTACACCGGCAACGCAAGCTCCCGCCAATTCGTGTCAGCATTGCGGGAAGCCTCATGGTGATAGGCCTTGTTACGAGGCGTTGGGCATCTGTTTCAATTGTGAGCAGTCTAGACACAAGATTAAAGATTATCCTTACAAGAAGAAAGCTCTTGCCCCTCAGCCGACCATTCTAGGAAAGGTGTTTGCAGTATCTACCAGTGAAGCTAAAGCATCTGATACTGTTATGGAAGGTATTCTTTCTATTTACAGTGCTTCTGCTACTGTACTTTCTAATTCTTGATCTACCCATTATTTCGTATCACCTCAATTTGCTTGTCGTTTAGTCTCTTCTCCTATGATTCTCGATGATTCATTAATTGTTTCGACACCCACGAGATCTTCTGTTGTTACCGATGTTTCGTACTCTAGGTATTTGGGAGAGGTGAATGAGTTGTCCTTAACTGTTGATTTGATTCTTTTGGGGATGCATAATTTTGATGTTATTTTGGGAATAGATTGATTGTCAAGGAAGCATGTAACCATTAATTGTTTATATAAGATGGTAGACTTTGCAATCTCGGAATGTGAGTCCTTTCACGTTCAAGGAATTCAATGAGTGGAGTCATCTAGCTTCATTTCGGCTCTACAGGCCCATCATTTGTTGTAAAGTGGATGTGAAACCTATTTAGCGTATACTAGTATGGTGGAGAGCCGTGAGCTATCAGCGAAGGAGATTCTGATAGTGTGCGAATCTGAGGATGTGTTTCCTAATAAATTGTCTACTTTACTACCACACCGAGAGATCAAGTTTGAGATTGATCTCGTGCTGGGATCAACACCTATTTCGAGGACACCCTATCGTATGACTCCTATTGAATTGAAAGAACTGAAGCAACAATTGTAGGACCTTCTAGATTTGGGTCTCATTAGACTCAGTGTTTTGCCATGAGGTGCTCTGATCCTATTTGTGAAGAAGAAGGACAGGACCTTGAGGTTATGTGTAGACTATCGTGAACTGAATTAGATCACGATAAAAAATAAGTACCCGTTGCTGCGGCTTGATGATCTTTTTGATCAATTGAAAGGGACCCGTGTGTTCTCTAAGATCGATCTTCAGTCGGGGTATCATTAGCTTCAAATCAAGCAAGAGGATGTGGCGAAGATGGCTTTCCAAACGAGATATGGTCATTATGAGTTTCTTATGATGCCGTTCGGATGAACAAATGCCCTTGTGGTGTTCATGGATTTGATGAACGGGGTCTTTCAACCGTACTTGGATAGATTTGTGGTGGTTTTTATCGATGACATATTGATCTATTCGAAGAGTTGTGTTGAGCATGAGGTGCATTTGAGGATTGTACTTCAAACTCTTAGGGAGCATAAGTTGTATGCAAAGCTGAATAAGTGCGAGTTTTGACTCGATGAGGTTATATTCTCAGGCCACGTCATTTTTTATGGAGGCATCTCAGTAGACCCAAAGAAGGTTGAAGCTGTGATTAGTTAGAGTCGACCGATGACTATGATGGAGGTCCATAGCTTTTTGGGTATGGCTAGTTATTATCGTCAATTTGTAGAGAATTTCTCTTAGATTGCCTTACCGCTTACCCAATTGATGAAGAAAGACGTGAGGTTTTAATGGACGGAAGAGTGTGACCGAAGTTTTCAAGAGTTGAAAGATCATTTGACTTCGGCACCGATTTTGACCGTTCCTAATGGTTCTGGTGGTTTCAAGGTATATTGTGACACTTCTAAGGTTGGCCTTTGATGTGTTTTGATGCAAAATGATAAGGCGGTAGCTCATAGATCTCGGCAATTAAAGATTCATGAGAAGAACAACCCGACCTAGATTTGGTGGATCGAGTTACCAAAAAAAAAGGATTTTTTTTGGACTTACCAAAAAAAAGGAGTTAGCCGCCATTGTTTTCGTGTTGAAGATTTAGAGGCATTATTTATACAATGAGAAATTTCTTGTGTATTCTGATCACAAGAGCCTCAAATATCTATTTTCGTAGAGGGAGCTAAATATGAGGCAGCGGGGGTGGCTCAAGTTTCTTAAGGACTATGATTATGATATCTACTATCAGCCGGGGAAAGCGAATGTGGTCACGGATGCTTTGAGTCATCAAACCAGTTTTGTGGCGAGACTGCAGATCAAGCAGATGGAGATACTGGATTGCTTGAAGTTTTACAATATTCAGAGCTATGTCAAAGGCAACAGGATGATGTTGTCTTTCTTGCAGGTGCAGCCCGAGATCCTTCAGGGGATTAAGGAAGGGTAACCCAGCGATCCATTCTTGATGAACATTATTGGGGATCTTAGTCAAGACTCTCAGATAGATTTCGGTGTCTGTGCTGATGAAGTTTTGAGATTTTCGGAGCGTTTGTGTGTACTTGATGATAAGGATTTTAAGGAAGAAATCATGAAAGAAGTTCATTGAACCAGGTACACTACTACCAAGGTATTAATAAGATGTACCGGCACATGATGAAAATATTTTGGTGGAGAAACATGCGAAGGAAGATAGTTGCTTTTGTTGGGAGATGCTTGATTTGTCAGCAGCTGACAGATGAGAGGAGGAAGCCCTTGGGATTATTGCATCCCTTGCCCATCCCCAAGGAATCATGATGCCATTTTGGTCATTGTGGATTGGCTAACGAAATCAGCTTATTTCTTGGCCATTCGGACGACGTATTCTGGTAATCATCTAGCACAGTTGTATATCTATTGTGTCAGATCGTGATCCACATTTCATCTCTAAGTTCTAGGAGAGTTTTCACAGGGAGCTAGGGACAAATTTGAAATTCAGTACCGCATATCACCCTTAGACCGATGGCCAGTTTGAGCGGACTATTCAGATATTAGAGGACATGCTTAGAGCCTCTATGATGGAGTTGAAGAAGAATTGGGATGATCACCTAGCATTGACTGAGTTTGTATACAATAATAGTTTCAAGGCGAATATCGGCATGACTCCTTTTGAGGCACTGTATGGTAAGATGTGTTGATCTCCTATCCATTTGGAGGAGATAAGAGATAGGCATCTGTTGTGTCCAGATGTGATTCAGGAGACTTCAGAAAAGATTGCGGTGATTTTTGAGAAGTTGAAGATAGCTCAGAGTCGGCAGAAAAGTTATGCCGACCGAAGGAGATCCGAGCTCAGATTTGAGGTTGGCGATTTTATTTTCCTCAAGGAATCGCCGTCGAAGAGGACTTCCAGATTTGGTGCTAAAAGAAAGTTGAAGTCATGATTTATAGGACCCTTCGAGATTTTGGAGAGCGTTGGAAAAGTGACATGCCGGTTAGCGTTGCCGCCGAGTTTGGCCGATGTTCATAATGTCTTCCATGTCTCGATATTGAGGAAGTACGTCCACAATCCGATGCACATCATAGAGTATGGCCCCTTGGTGATCCAAGCAGATTTGTCCTATTCAGAGGAGCCGGTCCAGATTTTGGATTGGAATGATCAAATCTTATGCTCGAAGACCATCCCTCTCGTGAAGGTCTTGTGGAAGAATCACTCCCGTGAGGAAGCGACGTGGGAGAAAGAGGGCGAGATTCAGGACAAGTATCCCCATTTGTTTCAAGGTATCTATATTCATTTGATTTCTAGGAATCGTTAATTTTCAGAACAAAATTTTCTACGTGAGGGAGAGTTGTGAGGTTTCGAATTTCAAAACATAATAAATAACAAATAATTAAAATAATATAATCAAGGTTAAGCTTAAGTGTACGCGAAAAATTACCATCGGAAGCACAAGAGGATTTAGGAGGCCCGACACCTGAGTGGCACCCGAGGCACGCCTAGGGCACATTTAGCAGAATAGCGGCGCCCCAGGCATGCTCGAGCACACTTGGGTTGCATTTAGTAGCACTGCTCGCTCGATGACCGTTCGAGTTCTGCCTCTCGGGTCCTTTGGCGCTCAATGAGCACTCGACTGGTACTGGAGCACTAGTTTATGTATATAAGCGTGCGTGAGGGTTTTTCCATCATTTTTTTGGTTTCCAGAGAGAGAGGAGAGAGAGAGCTCGAAGGAGAACAAAGAGAAGGAAGAGATCGAGGTTCTCGAGTTCGATTCCGACCTTAAGTTAGCTAGAGAAGTGATAAATCGGGTCGAGACAAATGCACTCATACCCTTTTCTCTCATTTCTTTACACTTTCGTTCCTTTTTATTCAGATATTTTCGTTTGGATATCCGATTAAGTTTATGTTTTACAAAACCCATGACTTGAGCATGTATATATGTCATTTTCATATCCAATTTATAGGTTTTGTATGGTATTTCGCACATGAAAATCTTAACCTGCGCCCCCTTCGGTTTTACTCGATTTATTTAAGATTTATGTATAATTTGGCTTTAGAAACCTGAAATCCTAACTTCACGGTTGTGGGTACTCCAGTTATTTGGTATTTATGCACATATATTTTATATGTAGTAATTTTAAGTGTTCCAAATAATTCTCAGACATAAATAGTGATATTTATCCGTATATACATTAAATATATTATCTTGTATATGCTTTGAAAAACTAAGTTGTATGCATTTGCGAAGGAATTTGTTATCCGGAAGCTCTAAAGTTACATTTGCCTCATGGGTAAGAATTTCTTATATGTTTTAGGTTTTGTGATGATTTATGCATGTAATTGAAAGTATGCAAATACATAAACTCATAAGAAAATAATTATCTGAATCTGCATCAAAGAATTATGAAACTTATGCAAAGTATTTAAAGGGAACTCCACACTTTGTTATATTTGATGATTCGTTCTCTAAGGAGTGAGAACTTTACATATGTTTATGGTGGAACCTTCCCTTAAGAATAAGTAATTACGAAGCCTGGACTAAGAATTTATATTCAGAGGATAGTATTTCCTAGCATGCCTTATGATATTATAGTGGTAGATCGAGGAATACTCCTAGTCCACCGGAAGTGCTTTGGTGGAGTATCTGTTATCTGTTATCTGGCCCAACATATCGGGTGAAAGGTATACCATCTACCACGGGATGTTAAAGTTTGAGGTATTGTGGGTAGCACTTTAGAATGTGTGGGTGCATACACATTTCATTCCTTAATCAGCTACTCTGTTAGCTAGTAATGTGATGACCCCAGTTTTGAAATACGATAATTAGGGTATAATTGAATCAATAATGATCAAGGATTAGGTTTAGAATGTGGAAAATTAAGTTCGGAAGTAGAAAGAGAAAGTTGGGCCATGTAAGGTACAGTTTCCAAGATATGGTTAATATGCGTGGTGAGGTTTCAGATTTCCAAAATATGGTAAATGGGACGCAATTAAATTGAAATAGGTGAATTGTGATCAAAAGGTTGGGAGGAATCGAATTGAAAAGCTCAAAGATCAAAAATTGGTAAATTGGGAACCGAAGTTGTAAAACCATCAAATGCTGATCCGTAAATAAGATTTTTGGCTTTAAATTATGATATTTATGGCTTATTAAAGTTATATAATCAAAATTAAGGTCCAAGAATATGAAAAATTAGGTTAGAATGATCAAAACGGGTCCTAGACAGCAAAAATGCAAAGTAGACTTGCTGCCAGCTCGACGCCAGGCTAACCTACGCCCGAGTAGCACTCGAGCGCCACCTGGGTGCGATAAATAGAATGCTTCACTCGAAGGGCGCTCTACGAACGCTCGAGGTGCAGCGTTGGCAGGGCGTTATGCCTGATTACCGCCCGACCGGCGCTCAAGCGCCAGTTAGGTTTTAATATCGTGCGAGGGCTTACTCCCATCATTTTTCCGACCATTTCCACTTTTTAGGGAGAGAGAGAGGACGAAAGCTAGAGAGAGAAGGAGCAGATTGAAGCCCACGAGTCCGAATTTGGAAGATCCCAATCCCGAAAAGATGATAAATACGAAGTAATTAAGTTGATAATAAATATGATTAGGCTTAAGAACAATGAATAAATGGGTACCGAAGCAAAAAATGAGCAAATAAGAATAGGAACGAGGGATAAAATGTAAGTGGTGCTCGAGCACCGAGGAGGCACAAATTTACAAATAGACCCACTCAAGGCTCACCCTAGGCGGGGCAGGGGCAAGGATTTTACGAGGGCCAGGTGCTCGATGGCCGCTTGAGCGCCAACCGAGGCGCAAAAGTGCGAGAGCATGCGTTCGAGCACCGCTCGACTGGCGCTCGAGTGCCAATCATGTGACCGCATGTGAGCTACTTTTCATTTGGTTTTTAAAGGGAACTTGGGGCTTTTCTTGAGGCAGAACTATGGCAGAGAACGAGAGGAGAAAAGAGGAAGGAGAGGGAAGAGAAGAAAGAGGGAAAAATCCTCTGATCCACTTCTATCAAAGTAAGAATAACGGTAGATCAGTCTCAGATAAGTATTATTCGAACGTTATTTACCATTTTTACAATGTTTTAATAGCTGTAAATTTGTGTTTATGCATTAAATCCATGTTTCTGCCTGTTTACTGTAAATAAAGTATATTTCTCCTGATTAATCAGATGGACTTCATGTTTATCTGTATGTATGACAATTTATGGCATCAATTTCATAAAAAATCATGTATTTGGTTTCCAATTATTGTTTGCAAATTTTTCATGAAACCCTAGCTCAAAAATGAGATGAAATCTTGAATTTAATCCATGTTATGTTTATGTTTTATGAATTATAGTTTAAATTTTATGATTAAACATGTGTTTGGTATCCGTTTTATGTACCGAATGTTTATCGAAACCCTAAGCATAAAAATGAAGGGATTTGATATTTAAATTCCATAAATCTTGATATGTAAAGGCTTATTTGTAAAAAGGTAATGTTCATGTTGTGATATATAACTGAAAAAGGTAATGTTCATTTTGAGAAGAACTCTGCGACGAGGGAGGAGCTTCTCTCTCTAGAATTTGCCCTAAGATTTCAAATTCGAAATCAGCCCTGCCGCTCCCCCGGCTCTGGCAGCGCCGTTGCCGGCCATGGCCGGCCTCTTGGGGGTCCCCTCCGGCTCTCCCACTGACACCGCCTCCCATGTTTCCCTATCCCCTCTTCATTCAACGGCCTTCGACTCAAAATCCATCAGCTTGGACTCTCTTTCTTTCCCTCCTCTGAAGAAGAACGACGATTCCCATCGTTCTGCCCCCGACGCTTCCTTCTTGGCTGTTACGAAGCCCAAGGAGCTTCGTATTAGTAGCGACAGTGGCGCTATTGCCTCTCTTCCCAGATTAAAGTCGAACTCGGCCCGTGCGTCCTCAGATGCCCGTTTTCTGGAACCTTCGAAATCAAAGGAGCCCCAAAAATCTTTTGAGGTTTCTTCTGCCTCCCTTTCCTAGTCCGATGTGCTTCAGAAGGAATGCGATGGCTTGGTTCCAGAGCTGTCTTTCTACCCCTCACTGCCTGCTTGTGACGCTGCGGTATCTCTTTCTCCTCCACCTGATATAATCAACCAAGGTAAACTCTTTTGGAGCTTCACCTTAGTCGGTCACTTTCTCGACTCCCCCCCTCACTTCCTGGCTGTAAAAGGTATAGCCAGGAGGCTTTGGGCAAAATTTGGTCTCAAACACGTTGCTGGTAATGATGTCGGGTTCTTCTTTTTCCGTTTCTCTTCTCTGGAGCTGATGGAGAAATGTTTTCGGGCTGGCCCTTGGACGTTCTCCGATATTAAATGTTCCTGAAATGTTGGGCTCCTGGTTTGCCACTGACCAAGGACGAGCTTAAGCGGTATCCTATTTGGATCAAGTTATCCAATTTGCCGATCGAGCTCTGGACCAATGCTGGGTTAAGCTGGATCGCTAGTGCCATTGGGATTCCATTGCATCTTGATGATAGAACTGCTCGAATGGAATCCATGGGTTACGCAAAACTTTGCGTTGAAGTTGGTGTGGATGGCCCATTTTCCAACTGCATTGCAGTTAAACCTTACCCTGACTCTGACTTCCTCTCTATGGTGACTGTGGAATATAATTGGAAACCCTCTATATGTGGTCGCTGCCAGGTGATTGGGCATACTGAGTCCATCTGCCGATCCAAGACTTTTAACAGGTCCTCCTCTCAAATTTCTGCCCCTGTTGGTGTTAACGCAAAGGAACTGTCTTTGCCACCATCTCCTGGAGGCATACTGAGTCCAGTTTTGGGCTCCAGGATGGACAAATACCCCTTAAACCTCCCTGGATCAATACAGTCTCTTACTGATGAGGAGGTCCCTTCTGCTGTGGGTGCTGGATCTGACGGAGTATCACAGGAGGTTGTTGTGGAATCTCAGATGCGGAGCGTGCTGGCTGATATTTCAGTTGGGGAAGTTTCTGGAGCCGACTTGCAATCTTCGCTTGATGATGGTGCTCCCACTGGGTCTTTCATGGAGGGCTCTTCTGTGGAGACTTGCAATGATGCGCTTACTAGCATTGACATTCCCACTGATCACCCTGTGTTGGTTGTGGCTGCTCTGTGTGTGGGCGAACATGATGCTGGCTCTTTTCCTAGGCCACTTGCTGTCCTGGAAGACGCCCCTATTGAGGATGGTTCTAGGAGGGCGCATCAGCCTTCCTTGTCTGCTGATTTGGCACCCGAATAGAAACCTTGTCACCAGATTACCAATCCTTTTAATCAGACTGAAGGGTCTCCAGGAGAAGCTCTCTCAGATGAGATTTGCCTAATTCCTTGGGTCGATGATTCTACTCCAGAGTCTATCGCGCGGATCGTCCGCAAGTACTCCCTGGCTGATGTTCCTCCTGAAGTGTGCCTAAAGGATACAATGGGAGATGGTCTAATGGATAAGGATCCGCATGACATTCAAGATGCCCTGAGCTCGGTCCCGTCTGGCTGCTCAACTGTGGACTCTGAGGTTATAGTGGCTGAATCATTGCATTCCAGTGAATTTGGCCGTGGAAATGTCCATGCTTTGCACAATGTGGATCTGGCTGTTGGTGATGTGGATTCTGATTCACTGTCCAGTGCAATTACGACATTGACTGATGACACAGTAGTTCAGCGATGCCTTGAACTACGACTGCCACGTTGCTCCCAGGTTGTCTGTGTTCCTAAGGGGGCATCTTCTGGGAATGAGGCTGCAGTACAGGGCTTGTCACTATGCGATCCTAATGCTTCTCCTAGCTGCCTTCAGGGGCCTCCTTCCCGTCCGACTGATGATGAGCTATTTCCTAGGCAGGCAATAAATGGGTGGCACCAAAGGGCCCGACGGCGTAACTCTGCACCCAAGAAAACCCAGACTCCTCAAACATGAAAACCTGCAGCTGTTGTTCGGGAGTGGTTTTTTGTCTGAGATGTTCCTCGTACAGGGAATTCTCCTTGGCTTTTGTTGAGGGGGTTTTGATTTGTTTGGTTTGTAACCAAGCTGATAATAAATTTTGAGCTCCTGAAGGGTTCTCAATTTTGTGATGCATTAATTGGATTGGGGTTATGATCCTAGAGGGTGTTTGGGTGAATCAATTGTTGCCCTCTTTTGCCCTGTTTTGCCCATGCTTACTCTCTTTTGCTCCAGCCATTTCCTGGGATTGAAATGGGCGAATTGAGATGTTTGAAATGGAGATTTGCTAGAATGGACCTGCGTCTTTTGAGGCCGGAGTGGCATTGTGCTGCTCAAAAATTGGAGTTGAGTTTCGCTCTTGGAAGCCGTAGTGATTTGTCGCTTAAATGCCGGAGTGAATTAAAACGGTGTTGATTTGTGCCTCTTAAAGAACAGTGTGCTTTTTGGCCAGAGTTGAATTGTGCCTCTTGTTGCTGAAGTTGCCTTGCGCATTTTGAATTCCGGAGTGAAATGTGGCGCCTTGAAGGCCGGAAATGCCCTGTGCTTCTTGAAAGCTGGAGTAAAAGAGGCTTGAGGGACCGAGTGGCCTTGTGCCCCTCAAGGCCAGAGTAGCCTTGTGACCTTTAAGGCCGGTGTGGCATTATGCCTTTTAAAAGCCGGAGTGGCTTGTATTGTCCCGAATTGGAGCTGCGTTTCAAGTGCGTCTTTGACATGAGTTTCATGTGCTGATTTGGATCCGCATTTTGAATATCATGTTGATATTGTAATTTTTCTTAATGAATTTTGTCATGGTTGCCTTGTTGGTCTCTTATGATGTATCAACGTGCTCTGGGTATGCCCTAACTCCTATGCTTTATCCCCAAGTCGGAAAAACACTTGGTGATAAATCATAGCTTGTAATTTTTTTCTTCCATTAATCCAAATTTACTTGCTTACCAAAAAAAAGATATATAACTGAAAATTTTACATAGAACTGTATTATTGAACTATGAAAGTCTTCTGAAATCATCCAAAGAATTGACTGCATGAGTTTGGACTTGGCTTTGAAATATGATGAATTTGATTATAGAATTTTGAACGAAGGCTTTAAATTAAAGTATTTTTTTGATAAGTAATTAAATTGTATTAAAAAGAAAAGAAAGGAAAATACAACACGTATGTTCCATTCCAAGTGTTTTCAACTTAGAGATATAACATAGTAGCAGGGCAGCTCCGATGCACCATGACACAAGTCATGAAAATAAAAAATACAAAAATACAATCAAAACATCATAGAGTAATGTCTCCTACTCAAGCATCTAAATATCAAATCGACAACATATGCAAAACACAAACCAGAAGGATGAAGCCATTCATGCAACGGCAGGAGATCGGTCACCACACAGACCAGCAAGCATAGCGCACAAACCAGCAAGATTGTCCGAGCAGGAGGAAGTAGCCGACCGTCCGTCAGCAGGATAACATGCTAGTCAATGTAGAGAAGCCACACCAGTAGACTAAAGCGTCTAAATAGCCCAGCAAGCCGGCCAGTCCTGCTAAGAAAGCATCCTCCCCAGCCAAGAAAGCAGCCCGATCAAACAGCCAATCAAACCTTTAAATTAAAGTAATCAGCAAGGAAAACAGACCTAGAACTATTGAACAGTTAGATAAAATTTTTTGGCATGCCTTAGAACGTTATGGTAGTAATCGAGGATGACTATCGAACTACCGAATCATCGAATTGAGATATATACTATCAAACCATCAGACTTTGATTATGTGGATTGAACACAATCTATCCTCAATTATTTGCCCATTGGCTAGTAGAGTGTACTAGATGGGTCCATAGAATATCGAACTAGAATTTCTGAAGAAACAAGTGAGAATTAAAATTGTTTTGTGAACTCCAATGCATGTTTAAATAGAATCATGATTTATTTTTATTTCCATGAATGCTCCTGTTTTTCTGATATTAGTGTGGTCCTCTGTCCTAGAGTATTTATGTTTTACACAAAAATATAAATTATGATTATCGAGACTTGTTTATATGGAAATTGTGCTTTTCTCATAATTTATGTATGTGTTTCTATTCTTCTGCACTTATATTCTGCATGAAAGTATTATGCTCTTCATATTTTGGTACCTTATTGGGTTTCAACTCACTGTTTTATTTTTCCCCCTCCAGATAAGAATATAGCGATGATACCGGACGATCAGGCATAGCTAAAGCTTAGTAAGGAACTGGATGGAGTCCAGAAGCCCTTAAAGACTTAGGAAATTGATGATGTTAATATAGTTGCTAAATGTAGAGAATGAAACTATGTATTAATTGGTAAAATATGTCATGTATTCTGTTAGAACTATGTTGCTGCATCCGCAGGTTTATATAATGGAGTTAGTTGCTTCCGCTATTCTGTTCTTTAAAAATGTACAAGTCCTAGACAGTATCTCTCATCTAAATTTTGGTATAGTAGATAGGGTTATTGAATTAAAGCCATGGATGGCATTTGTGGTCTTGTGTACGTGTATTGTAGGATATAGATTATGATATTTGGTTAGTTATATGCTTGAACTAGTCCTGTGTTTGTGTTTTGGTCATAAGTTTGAGGTTTGGATACCAGGTATGCTCTGTACAGGTTATTATATACAGGTTGTATATTTGGATTTAGTCTAGATGCAGAGGAAATTCTGTCCAAATCTCTGCAGGATTTAAATAATTTAAGTTTCTGTACCTATTTGACGGAGGGTCCTATAATGATTAGGATCTGTTCTATCACAGAATCCGTCCGAGAGCTAGTTAAAAAAGTGATAGATCGGGACGAGGCAAGTACACTCATACTCTTCTTTTCAATTTTCGTGCACTTTTGTCATGTTTTCTTTAGGTATCCTCGTTACGATACCCGATTAGGTTTATATTTTATGATTTCCAAGATCTAAACATGCATATATGTAAATTTAGTGCTCAAATATGTAGATTTGATAAGTTTTTAGACAAGGAAAACCCTAACACCCACGACCGGTTATGAAACCCACGGATGTTTTGGGCTTTAGCTTAACTTGGGACTAGGATATGATTATCCATGGATTGGAAAAGTGTCAGAGACATTTGTCTAAATTGGCATATTCCGTGATCATATGTATTCTTGTATCAATGTCGGATTGTGGATTGTCTGGTTAAAATCCGTTCTGTCCGTTCTGCCCTCTAGTCGCTCGAGCCGTCCAAAGCCCCCGCGCCCGCCTGGCGCTCGGTACCCGCTCGAGCCAAAAATTCAGAATGTACCCAGCTCGCTTGGCGCTCGATACTCGCTCGAGCAAAAATCCAGAATATACACAGCTCGCCTGGCGCTCGCTACCCCCTCGAGCAGAAAAACCATAATGTATTCTGCTCGCTGAGCGCTCGAGACCCGCTCGAGTGCACGCAGGGTTTCTCTGGAAACCCTCCGCGCACCTGCTGCGCGCTCAAGCTAAGCTCGAGCGCCGGTGCAACGGAAAAATTTTTAAACGAAAATTTGGAGCCCTCTATAAATACTAGGCTTATGTTTTTGGAACCCTAAGGGACTATTGTCAGAATATTTTCGTGCCTCCTTTGAGAAGAAAGCCTCTTATGCTCAATTGTCATTGCTTCTCTTGAGAAAACCAAACACTACAAGATTGCTCTTCATGTTCAAACAAGTTTTCTCACCAACCTTCTTTAACCATTGAAACATTGCCTTCTACCTTCGTTGGAGACGTTGGTTCGTGAAAAAGGAGACTCGATCGTGATTGGCAATTCAAGTGGTTCGATGAAAGATTTATGTGAAGACCGGAAGGTGTCCGGTTCCATTGTCGTGGACAAATCCAAGGAGTTCCTTGGTAGGTATCACGTGATGGGAGTAAGTCAGCTAGGTTAGCGTATCATTACCATCCGGTCTGTAAGTTGATTTTCATAGTGCATTGCTTCCCTGGCCGTTGAAGCCCAGAGCATTTTTCTCGATTACCGTGGGTATCGAGTTTTCACTTCGTCACCAAAAATCGTACCTTATCATTATTGCTCATCGTTATTTATATTGTGCATACTTGTTATCTCGTTAACATCTAATACTAAATATCCTTTACGTGTATTGGATATTTATTATTATATACTGCTTCCACTATACTTTTAACGGGGTTGAAACTTGATTGTTCACGTTAGCACAAAACGTGCTTTTTTAATTGGTATCAGAGCCTTACCCCGATCCGCGACTCCTGATCTAGATGTATACGACTGGATCACTCTCCGTTTCTCCCTTCTTTTATGGGAGTAACTATGCCTATTGGAAGGTCCAATTGAGAGCCTTCCTAAAATCTTTGGATGAGCGTGTTTGGGCAAGTACCCAAGTTGGGTGGACTCCACCCACTAGTTCCAGTGATAACGAACCAAAAGTCTTATCTTCATGGACCAAAGAGGAACTCGATACATGTAATTAGAACAGTAAATGGCTACATGCTATTTTTATATCTGTATCTCCCGATGAGTTTAAACGAATTTTAATGTGTGAGACTTCTAAAGATGCATAGGACATCCTAGAAATTACTCATGAAGGCACAAAACTTGTTAAAAATTTAAAATTGTAAATGCTTACCACTAGATTTGAAGAAATAAAAATGAAAGATGATGAGACCTTTGATGAGTTCTATGCTCAATTAAATGATATTATAAACTCCACGTTTAATTTAGGAGAACGAATCCTAGAAAATAGGATTGTTAGAAAAGTTCTACGATCTTTACCTGAACGATTTAGACCCAAAGTGACTGCAATTGAAGAGAGCAAAGATTTAGACAAATTGAAAATTGAAGAACTTGTAGGGTCCTTGCAAACTTATGAACACACATTGCCACAGTCAAGGCAAAATAAATCAATTGCTCTAAAATCAAGTAGGGAAGAGCGAAATCGGGATTCTGATGAAGAATCGAGTAGCGATGATGAATTTTCCTTATTTGTTAAGAATTTTAAAAAGTTTTTGAAGACAAATAGATCTTCATCAAATAAATTTGGTGTGAACTCAAAACGTTCACCTAAATTTGGGAAGAAAGACCAACGTGAACTCAAGGATTCCAAATCAAAAACGACTCAAGGAGTTCAATGTCATGAATGTAAAGGTTTTGATCACTATCGGGCTGAATGCCCAAACCTTAAACGCCAACAAGGTCAAGCCTTTAAAGCTAATGTGACCTCAAGCGATGACAAAGAAGAAGATGATGAAAAACACTCCGAAAATGGCCCTGCCAAATATATGGCGTTTATGACCTCAATGTGTGACAATACTGTAGAGAATATTAATCAGTCTGATGGCTCTGAGGCTGAGTCAGAAGCTGAATTTGATGGCCTTCATGAAGCTTACGATAAACTGTTTAGAGAATGTTTGAAAGTAAAGAAATTAAATAGAACCCTTAACGGTAGGATCATCGATTTGGAAAAAGAAAACTTATCTCTACAATCCAAGGTAGATTCTAAAACCCGATCCGACAGAAGCTAATATATGGCTAAACAGGATGAAGAAAAAATTTACAGTAATTGGGTGTACGGATCAGAAGAAGGTCACCTTCGTCGTACATAAGTTGGAGGGCAAAGCGGATAGTTGGTGGGACATGAGGAAGAGAGCGCTAGGAGTACCCGATGAGATTATCACTTGGGATATGTTCGAGGAAGCTTTTCTAGAGAAATATTTTCCATCCAGTCTCCGGGATCAAAAGGGGATGGAGTTCATGAGATTAAGACAATGGAGTATGTCGGTGATTGAGTACGATGCTAAATTTACTGAGCTGTCCCGACTCTCGCCTTATTATGTAGAAGACAAATTAAGAAAGGCAAAGAAGTTTCAACAAAGACTACAGGATGATATTTAGAAACAGCTGTCCATATTAAAACTTAAGACATATGCCGATATACTGGACAGAGCAGTCATTTACGAAAAAAGAAGTGGAGATAGAGAAATTACTGAGCTGTCCCGACTCTCGCCTTATTATGTAGAAGACAACTTAAGAAAGGCAAATAAGTTTCAACAAAGACTGCAGGATGATATTTAGAAACAGGTGTCCACATTAAAACTTAAGACATATGCCGATATACTGGACAGGACAGTCATTTACGAAAAAAGAAGTGGAGATAGAGAAATTCTACGTAAAGAGGGCAGTTAGCCAGGCAGGTGTTAGTGGCGGATCTGTTGGGGGATATTTTGGGTCGTCCAAGAAGACAAGGATGACTGATAAAGAAAAGGGTGTTGTGCTGGCTCAGTCGATGGTTGATTCAAGGACATCGGCTGCACACTGCACCACCTGTGGGAAGATGCACCAGGGCAGGCATGCCGTCAGATGATAGGATCTTGTTTCAAATACAGACAGCAGGGCCACCTAATCAAGGATTGCCCGAGACTAGAGAGGAAAAAGCCTACTATTTCGGCTAAGGCCTTTGCAGTGACTATTCAGGAACCGGAGATATCGCCAAATGTTGTGGAAAGTACTCTTTCTATTTGTGGAGTCCCTGCCTCTATCTTATTTGACTCGGGATCTACCCACTCTTTTGTTTCTCCATGATTTACTAGCCTTATTGCCACTACCCCTTATATATTGGATTATGAATTGTCTGTGTGTACCTCTACTGGATTCCCTGTATTTATTGATATTGTATATCCTGGATGCGTAGTGGAAGCAGATGGGCATGTTTAATTGTAGATTTGGTGTTACTAAACATGGAAGGGTTTACATAATTTTGGGGATGGACTGGCTGGCTAAAAACCATGCCACCATTGATTGCTTTCCGAAGAGGGTTTATTTCAACATCCCTAGGATAGAGACCTTTTTCTTCCAAGGCATTAGAAAGAAAGAAATATCGGTGTTGATCTCGGCCTTGCATGCCAAACATCTGGTGAGAAGCAGATATAAAGCTTACTTGGCATATGCCTACACCACTGGGAGTCATAAGGAGCCGGCTAAGGATATTTTAGTCATCCGTAATTTTAAGGATGTATTTCCTGATGAGTTACCTAGATTGCCTCTGTATCGGGAGATTGAGTTTGAAATCTCTATCGTTTTCGGTATCAGTCCAGTTTCTAAGGCCCCTTATAGAATGGCCCCTGCTGATTTAAAGGAGTTAAGAATACAATTACAGGAACTATTGGATAAAAATTTTATCAGGCCGAGTGTGTCCCCTTGGTAGCATCGGTGTTATTTGTAAGGAAGAAAGATGGGTTGTTGCGGCTTTGTGTTGATTATTGTGAATTGAACAAAATCACAATCAAAAATAAATATCCTCTACCACGTATTGATGACTTGTTTGATCAATTGCAAGGATATCGCGTGTTCTCAAAGATTGATTTAAGGTATGGATATCATCAGTTGAGGATTAAACCAGAGGATGTGGCCAAAACTTCTTTTCGGACGAAATATGACCACTATGAGTTCCTCGTTATGTCCTTTGGGCTTGCAGACGCCCCTGCTGCTTTTATGAATCTGATGAATAGAGTATTCAGGTTATTTTTGGATAAATTTGTGGTAGTTTTATTGATGATATTCTAATCTATTCAAGAAACTATGAGGAGCATGAGACTCATCTAAGGATAGTATTTCAAGTGCTCTGTGAGAAAAAGTTGTATGCTAAGTTAGAAAAATGTGAATTCTGGCTGGAGAAGGTGTTGTTCTTGGGACATATAATTTTCGATTGTGGTATTTCTATGAATCCAAAGAAAGTAGAGGCTGTTACTAATTGAAGTTGGCCGACTTCTGTAACCGATGTTAGAAGCTTTCTGAGCATGGTGGGCTATTACCGGTGATTTTTGGAAAACTTTTCATAGATTGCTATACCCCTAACTCGATTACTGAAGAAGGAAGTTAAACTTGAATGGATTGAGGAGTGTGATCAGAGTTTTTGGGAGCTTAAGGATCACCTAACTACTGCTCTAATATTGGTGATTCTAAAAGGATCAGGAGGTTATGAGGTGTACTGTGACATCTCTAAGGTAGGCTTGGGATGCTCATTTATGCAGCGTGGTAGGGTGGTGGCTTACGGGTCTAGACAATTGAAGGTGCATGAAAAGAACTACCCTACCCATGATCTAGAGCTGGCTGCTGTGGTGTTTGCCTTAAAAATTTGGAGGCATTACCTGTATAGTAAAAATTCTCTTGTGTATTCTTATCACAAAAGCCTGAAGTATCTATTTTTTCAAAAGGAGCTTAACATGAGGCAAAGGAGGTGGCTTGATTTCTTAAAGGATTACGACTATGAGATACAGTATAAGCCTGAAAAGGCCAATGTAGTTACAGATGCATTAAGTCGACGGTTAGGAATTGTAGCTTGATTGCAAATCAAGCAAATGGAATTATTAGACTATCTGAAGCAATGTGATGTCCGACGATATGCTAAGGGCAATAGAATGCTCCTGTCTTACGTTTAAATCCAGCTTGAGAGTATTAGTGCAGTTAAAGAAAAGCAGGTTAATGATCTATTCCTTGTAGAAATTGCTAGTAACTTGAGTAAGGAGTCCCAGGTTGAATTGAGTATCCGAACGGACGGAGCATTGAGGTTTAGAGACCGATTATGTCTGCCAGATGATAAGGAGTTAAAAGAAAAAATTCTAAAGGAATCCCATCGGTCTAGATATACTATCCACCTTGGAACAAATAAAATGTATCAAGACTTGAAGAAAATTTTTTGGTGGAGGAACATGAAGAGGGACATCATGGTCTATGTGGAGAAGTGCTTCTTGTGTCAGCAATTGAAGGCGGAAAGGAGAAAACTTTCTGGGTTGTTACGGCCAATGCCGATCCTGAGATGAAAATGGGAAGACATTGCTATGAATTTTGTGTTAGGTCTGCCAAGGACCCCTAGAAATCACGATGCCATTTGGGTTATAGTTGACCAGTTGACAATGTCAGCCAACTTCTTGGAAATCAGGACGACCTATTCATGTGATAAGCTGGCTCAACTATATGTGAACAAAATCATGAAACTACATGGAATTCCTGCCTCTATTGTATCTAATAGGGATCCCCGTTTTGTCTCAATGTTTTAGAAAAGCTTGCATAAAGAAATGGGGAGTGAACAGAAATTTAGTACTGCTTATCACCCTCAAACAGATGGCCAGTCTGAGCGGACTATCCAGATTTTTAAGGATATGTTGAGGGCTTCTATATTAGAAATGAAAGACACTTGGTATACTTACTTAGACTGGCAGAATTTACTTATAATAACAGTTATCAGTTTAGTATCGGCACCATGCTCTATATGGAAGGAAATGCAGGTCACCGATTCATTGGAAAGAAATCGAAGATTGAAGGATTTTGGGTCCGAAAATAGTAAAGGAAATAGCTGAGAAAATAAAACTAATCCATAGTAATTTGAGGATCACTCAAAATAGACAGAAAAATTATGTGGATAGAAGGAGGACAGAATTGAGCTTTGAGATAGGAGATTTTGTTTTTCTGAAAGTCTCACCATCCAATGGAACATTGCAGTTTCGAGTAAAGGGCAAACTCAAGCCACGATTTATTGGTTCTTTTGAGATTCTAGAAAAGATTGCGGTTTCATGTTACTGAGTATGCAGGCCATCATATCGGAATTGGATGCAGTCGGGTCCTAGCTGCGGAATGTGCTGTCATTGGGTCTCAACTTAAGGCTTCCTCCTGTTGCTAGTTGATACCTTCCTGTCTTTGTGAAGATTGATAATGGAGCTGTGGTCCAGAGGAGCTGAAACGGCTCCGATGCCTTTCGATTTGCTGAGTTACTTCTCGGGATTGGGGAATAACTGATTATGAGTCTGTTCATGTGTAACATTTGACAGATTTCATATTTTATTGTTTCTGTCAAACATTGTCCTCCTGGAGGTTTTTTTATATTATCTGATGTACCAGTTGCTCGGGGTATGCCCTAGCGTGTTATGTTTTATTTTTAAGTCAAATTACTTAGAGATAAAACATAGATTTTGTAACTTATTTTTTCTCCCATTAATCCAAAATACTTACTTACCAAAAAAAAAAGAAGTAGCTTACAGATTAGCACTACTACCAAATCTGACAGAAGTACATGACGTGTTCTATGTATCCATGCTCTGAAAGTATGTTTATGATCCGACACACATAATTGAATTCGAACCCTTAGAAATTAACAAGGATTTATCATACGTCAAGGAGCCACTGTAAATTCTCGACCGAAAGGAGCAAAGGTTACGTACAAGGACGGTTCCTCTAGTGAAGGTACTCTGAAGAAATCAATCACTTGAGGAAGTTACCTAGGAGTGAGAAGAAGAAATCTGGAGCAAGTATCCCTACTTATTTGATTAAGCTATGTAACTTTATTTAAATTTCAGGGACGAAATTTTCTTAAGTAGGGGAGAATTATGAGATCCCAAAATCAAAATTAAAGTAAAAATATTGCTACTTAAAAACCTGAGTGTTTTGATTTCAATTTAAACTGAAGTGGCCGTACACTCTGGAAGACCGGAACTAATGGTAATCAAAATGTTAACCGGTGTCATGATATCGACCGATGTCAAAATATTGAACAACGTCGAGATATTGACCATCGTCAAAATATTGACCGGTGTCATGATAGTAATCGACGTCAAAATGTTGACCAACGTTGAGATATTGACCATCGTCAAAATGTAGACCGGTATCAAGATTTTGATCGGATGGTTGACCGAAGGGTTGACCAATTTTTAAAAATATTGACTGACCTTGAATAAGAGAAAAGAAACGTTGGTCGGCTTTGAGTAAAAGTTGGCCGAGTTAGGGTAAGAAACGTTGACTGAAAAAGTTGACTAATAGAAAGGTTGATCGTCTTTGAAGAAAATATTGACCAGTTAGAATTGACTACCGAATTCAGAAGACAATGGCCAACTTTGTTGTTAGATTCCAACTAGATTCCAATCTAATCAGAGCAAGAGAACTACCCCGTTGATCTTCTAGATGAAAGTACCAAGTAGGTAACTCACCCTACTTACTCCCCACCTAACCCCTGAAGGGAAGTACTAAGTAGGTAACCCACCCCACTTACTCCACCTAATCCCTTCTCTTTATATACTGAGCTCCATTTGAGGGACGGGTGTGAAATTCCGATGAGGAAGGAGGGTAAGGAGTGAAGAAGGATAAAAGCTTCAAGTTAGTCAGAGTGGGCAGTCAACGGTCAGGCAAGTGTACCTTATTTTTAAACTCAGATTTTACATCTATTTTTAAGTCCCAGCTTTAAGAAAAATTGCAAATATTCTTTTCAGATTTAAATGCTTCATCACATAGTATATTAGACTTGCCGTTTTAATTACTGCTTGATAAGCTGCATCTCTGACGTCATGCTTGCTTTACGATTGGATTGTAAATATGATTTTAACTTCATGGTTAATTCATACTTACTGCTTTCTACTTCCCGTTTTCTGCTCAACTTATGATGGAACTTGAATTGTATAAAAATAGAGAAGTAGATCAACTTTGAGTCATAATGATATAATAAAGAAGTATTGACCTAAATGAGATTTATGGATTTAAAATCGGCTTCATGTCAACTGAAAGTCTTTATACTTAACCGAAATAAGAAAAATGAATTTGAAATCGACTTTGTAATATGACGACCAAAAGTTTTATGCCAGTCCGGAATGTAAACTAAAGACAAAGTAAACCGGTCTTATGACAAGATAAATACGATCGAACTTTAGCATTGGGAGATAAAGGTCTCCAGCATACCTTAGGACATTATGGTGGTAATCGAGGATAACGAAAGGGAGCCGTCCTCGAAGCTTTGTATAAGAAAGAAATGAGTGTCGTCCTCGGGGCTTTGTACAAGGAGGAAGTCAGAGCCGTCCTCGGGGCTTTATACAAGGAGGTATTGCCATGATTGTGAGAAAATATGCACAATCTATCCTCAATTATTGCCTCCTCCACCAGCGATGTCCCTTATCGATAAAAATAAAAGAAAAGAGAAATTTTATAAGACTGACTCTGTTTTCTATCCCAATTTCAAGAATTTTGACTGCTCCGGCTTTCCTAACTTCTTTGCATTATGTATTTGCCATAATCCAGTCAACTGTTGTTTTACAATATTCATGTGCATATGTATCTATATCCGCTTTACAGCATGAACGCTTTACGGAAGATTTGCATGTATCTTATTGAGCTTTGGCTCACTATTGTCTGTTTTCCCCCCTCCAGATGAAACTATAGAACTCATGTCCGACGAGATGGAGTGACTAGAGCTCCATCCGAATGATTCTAAGGACTTAAAAGCACATTTTGGAGTTACCCGGAAGAAGCAATTTTATTATAATGATCCGACTAAAATACATAAATTGTTATAATTGGACTTTTATGACTATGAATGATAAATGAGTTTTATGGGTATGAATGTAAATGTTTCGGTAGGTTAATAGATTGGCTTCCATTACACATTTTATGGATATCGTGTATGGATCCTAGATGGCATCTGTGATCCTGCGATTGGTAGGCACGACCAGTCCAGACTAGATCACCAAAACCTTAGTGTTAGTTCCAGGAGGTTGCTGACGAAATACAAAAGAAAAAATCTGTTCCATCACAATTGGTATCAGAGAGATGAGATGCCTTAGGAATTGATCGATTGAAAGTGCAGAAGTATTGGTTTGAATCTCTATACTGAATTTTCGCAGGAAGTAGGCCAGGGTAATTTAGGCAACTAGAGTCCTAAGGAAGCTTGGAACCTACCCTAAGTTAAATTTTAATGAGCTGATGGATACTTTCTGGGATTATAATATCGTGCCTATTTTGATTTTAGGATGGCTAGTGGAAGAGGAAGAAGAAATTGCCGTAATACACCCCATGATCGGGAGGCCGCCTATATAGATTTATTGGAAAGAATTACCAATATAGTGGAGTCTGTCGAGTATAGGCATATAGCTCCGGTCCCTGTGACCGAGCCATCTCTGACCATCCTGGCTCCAACCACGTATGATCGGTTCATGGCAAAGATGGGAAGAATTTGTTCCATCACAGAGACCTTTTCTAAAGACGATCGTGTGAATTCCGGAGATGAATTTGGGACAATTCTTTCGGAGACATTTTTCGGATAGGATTGAATGAGATTTTGAGACGTTTTTCCAAAGACCATGATTCCGACCTTGTTTCTGGAGACAATAATTTCGGAGATCATGAGAGGAATTTCAGAGAGGAATTTAGAAAGGATATTTTAGTATGATGTAAAGAATAGAGTTGGTTTGTCTATCAGACTAAGGATTCTGCGTAGACGATCATCATAATCAATGCAAGCCCATACTCTACTTCCAACCACTCTGCTGACCTTCTAGAAAGGAAAGGGAGGGAGCAAGAAAAGAAGTACACAGTAGTTAACGTACCCGACTTGCTCCCACCTAATCATTCTCTATAAATATTAAACTCCTAATCTGAAAAAGGAATTAGAAAGTCAGTGCAAGCAGAAGTTAGAGACGTAGAGGAAAACGGAACCTTAGGCTAGTTGGAATGAAAGAATTTTGAAATCATGCAAGTGTACCTCAGGTTTTCAAGTTTAAATTGTAATAATGTTTTAGTGCAAGAATACTTTAGAGTTTGTTTTCTATAGCATTGTTTTGACAAGTATAAGTTTCATTACGAAGCATGCATGAATCTGAACTAGGTTTCATGTTTTGTAAATTCCTGACTCTTGTTCATGTTTAGCATATGCTTTATTGTTCAAATTACAAACGGAATTACCTTGCATGAATATAGCTCTCCACATTGATTTTTATATACTGGCCCATGTTTCTGTTCATTTTATGACCGGACTGCTCTGCGTGAACATCCTGTACGGAAACTGAAATGTTAAAAAGGGTAAAGGTCTTTTGAATATTGACTAGAGCATGGATTGTGTGAACTATGAAATCGGCCTTGAAAATATGATGATTTTCGTTGAACCTTGAATAAGTGTGTGACGGACCAGATTATTCTCCATCGAATAACCTCCGTCATTGAAAACATAAACCAAAGTCCATAATTAATATTTATGGATTCTACAGAAATTTTGGGAGAGTTCCATCTGCAACTGGACGAAAACAAAAAATAGAACCTGCTCAAATACATCTCGTACAAGCACACATCTAACAAAAATAATTAACACAAAGCCTACAACACAACACACAGGATCACAATATCTACTGTATCATTTATAGCTCTAATACAGTACTCCTATCTACTGTATTAGATCTAGAGAGATGCCATCTAAAATTAAACAAAGCTCAAAACATCAACATAAATGTAGAAGTGTAACTAAATGATCAAAACCTGCGGAAGTATAACAAAACCATATTATAATAACAAGCCACATTCATCCATGAGTGGCTGTTATATTCCATTACAATAATATGACCAAATCTTCAATGCACTTGACGTCCAGCTAACCTCTTCAAGCAAGTCTCTCTCCTTACTCTAACTAATCTAGTGCCGGCTAAGTATTTTCATCTGGAAAGATAAACAGCAAGAGTGAGCATACAGCTCAGCAAATGTAATCATAAGTCACATCTCATAGTAGAAAGCAATAGAAGCAATAACTGAAAGGGGGGAACACATGTAATCTCAACAGTCATGAATCTTAGGAGGGAAACAGGGGAGATCTGTGATCATTAGATTCTCACGGTTGCATCAGTTATGCATTAATCATTTTCATTTTACATCATCTTTGCGGACCTGGGATAGTAGGTCGTACTAACTAACAATGTGAGAGGACGAGGAAAGGAATGTGTCTGCCACACATTCTAAGGCTGGCTACATTTTAGGTTTGCAGCACTCGACTATTGGCTACATTTTAGGCCTACAGCACTTAGCCATCTCAACCGCCCCATATCCCCCGGGGATCAGGCAATTCCTTATTCTTCCACAATAGTATCCTAAGGCGTACCACAAACATAACCTGCTCCCACAAGCGGCCAGAATACGTGGCCAAATATTCCTTGAGTTCACACTGCGACAGATATGGTAAGCCAAAGGCTACTACCCCTATAAATCATGGTCCTAGTTTCAAGATTAGTTCCAACACTTGGAGAGGAAAATCCACATTTGCCATACACTTTTACAATTCAAGAAGTCCCATTCCCATCACATAGATCTCCATCCAGGAGATCATTCCATCACACACATCTCCATCCAGGAGATCATTCCATCACATTGTACAATGTGGATTCCCTTCCATTTACTTGCCCGATTCACAACTTTCTGTGGGACTTAATCCCCTTATTCTTAACAAATCATTCCAAGTTCACGAGGGAGATTAGGATTTCATACCTCTGATGATCAATATCATTTAGAAACCTCCGGGACTCATTCCCTTGCTTCCGGCACATGGATATATATTTCAGAGCTTACATTACATTGAAACAATTAGACATCACTTTCATAACAGTTAAATGAGGGCAAAACATGTACATTTTCCATTTCATTTCAAGTGAACAGTGTCAGGCTTCTTTTAGAGCATCCCGACGCCGCAAACAGTTCGATACTTGTGAGATCGGACGTCCGGTGGATACGTATGCACAATTGGGATGTGATGTTTTATATTTTGAGCTCGATTTAACATAATACGATGATGGAAGTATGCAATTTTCCCATTCATTTTCGGATGAACAGTAACATGGGACTTTTAAAGCTCCCGGATGCCACAAACGGGTCGAATCTTGTGGAATCGGACATCCAGTCGATATATACATACAATTGGGATGCAGGAATTCATATTCTAGAGTCATTTCAATATTTTATGAAGGTAAAAGCATGCAATTTCCCCCTTGGGTCTCGGGTGAAAAGTGTCAGTGCCCGTTTAGAGAGCTCGGACGCCGTGAATGGGTCGAGACGTACAGAATCGAACCCACGGCCGACATATGTATATCATTGGGACGTGGATATTCACATTTTGAGGTCAATTTCATAATACATGGAAGGAAAACGGAAAATCCCCAATTTCGTGGGTTAGGGTTTCGGTGAAACCAAACTGAGTGGATCAGACACAATTCGGACAAATAACTACATATTCCTTGGTCATTAATCTTGGATTTCATGATTCTAACATTTATAGTGGGTATCGACACAAGAATACCCAATAAAATCAAGCAAAACATCGAAAGGGAACGAGATGTGAGTATGAGAACACTTGCCTCGATGCGTGCTTTCACCTTTATAACTAGATCTTGGACGGATTTGGACTCCACGGCCTCGATCTCCTCCCTTCTCTCACTAGAACCGGAGCTCTCTCTCTCTAGAAGCTTCTAGGCTCATGGAAAAATGAGGAAAAAGAAGCACGATGCGGCTTTAAAATGAACTTGCGCTCGAGCGTGCAGCGAGCGCAGGCATTCGGCCATGGTTGGCTCGAGCACGTGGCGAGTGCGGGCAAATCTAGATTTTGTGCTCGATAGGTGGGCTCGAGCCCACGGAGGGCGCGGGTTCGGCCGCGGCAAGCCTGCAGCAAGCCTACGTCGCATTTTCGCCATTTGGGACCCATTTTGACAATTCTAACCCAATCTTTCACATCCTTGGACCTTATTTTTAATTATATAACCTTAATAAGTCATGATTATCATAATTTAAAAATCCAAAATCTTATTTACAAAGTAACATTTCACGGTTTACAATTTTTGTTCCTGATTTACCGATTCCGGCTCTTTGAGCTTTTTAATCCGATTCCTCCCACACATTTTGACCACAATACACCTATGTTAACTTAATTACCTTCTAATTATTATAGTCTTAACCCAGAACCTCACAAAGTGCTTCGGACCTAAAACTGTAAAGCAGTTAGATAAGATTCTCCAACATACCTTAGAATATTATAATAGTAGTTTAGGGTAACTCCGTCCATGGAGTGATACGTGATCCGCCCCTCCTCAGGACGTAAACAGAGGATAGAGATATCAAACTTTGGACTTTGGATTTTGAATGGAAATGGAAATGGATATGATTACCGGACTATACCTTTGATTATGTGGAGTGAACACAATCTACCCTTGATTACTCTCCCCTTTGGCTGGTAGGGTCTACTAGCCTAGGTCCCCTTGGAACAATGAAAATGACATGGCACTATAAACTTTGGGAATTAACCATGTACATGAACTTTGAAATTTATTATTACACTAAGAGCTTCGAATTTGACACTGAACTTTGTACTTTGGAAATTGGCATTAAAAATATAAAATCATGTATTCCGGAGTTTTGCACCCAAGTGTGAACTTTGAAATTTGTCATCGGATTTGAAACTTCGGAATCAGCATCCATGATGAACCTCGATATTTCCTATAACTCTATGTTATTGCATTCATGATTTATATTGCATGTTTTTGGTGCCTTATTGAGCTTTGGCTCACTTTGTTACAATTTTTTCCTCCAGACGAAACGGTAGAATTAATACCAGATGAGCAGGAATAGACAAAGCTTAGCCAGGAGAAATTTTGGAATCAGAGAGCCTGGTGAAGATTTTTGAAATTTTTGATAGTGTTGAATATCTTTATCTCAAATGGTGAACGAATAAATGATTATGCTTCTACTTGTATATATTTTGGAATAGAACCGCTTCCGCCATTAACTTTTGGTTGAAATCAAGGCTTAGAATGGCATCTCTGTACGAACTTGGTTTAATGAAATGAAATGTTAAAGGAATTGGAGCCATGAATATTACATGGCGTTAGATGATCCTGTGTATGTATTGTGAGTACATATACAGGATCATCTAACGCCATGTAATATTCATGGCTCCAATTCCTATATATATATATATATATATATATATTAAGTCTATATTCGGTACGCTTGCATGTGTTGGTTCAGTCTGCACTGTCTCCCTTGATTACTTTATCTTGGGACTTAGCTTCGAATGAATTCTGAGGGGAGAATTTTTTATGTATAAAAAAAATCCGCTCTGTCATAGATTCGAGATCCAGGGTAATCGGTTTTGGTTCGAAGTCCAAGCTTGATTATTTTTGGGTTGAGGTCTTCAGACTAGTAATCTCTTAAGAAAGAATACTCAATCAATCTAGTCAGTATGGCGGATAAGTAAAATTGATAACTCGAGGTCTGTGTAACTTGGAGTCGATTTTGGGATAGTAAATTTAAGGATACCAATTTATGATCAATTCGTAGTGATTAAGTGTGTGAATTTTTGGGTAATGCGAATCCTGTCGGAATTGAAAAGGGTCTTCGTGGATGTTGATGTGAAATGCATTGATATGATATTATTCCTTACAATTAGGTTGTAAATTTTGAATGAGAGGTAGAGCTAATCGAATCAAGGAAAGGTGTTAAGTCTAATTAGTAAACAAGACCACCCCTTTGAAGTCAATTGGTGGTCGCTATGAAATCTAGCTATAAAAAATTTTAAGGATATGTATTTGGAAGAAAAGATCAAGTCGACTTATTTTAATGGATGATTAGGAGTCAGGTTGGAATCAACATTAGCCTTTGAGGATTTTGTATGGAATTAAGGGAGCATTGGCTAAGTACTGTTGTGGATACCTTAGAACCTCGGGGAAGTAAGATAAACTGATGAGGTTGTTATGGTTGGTTGAGTAATTGGTTACTCAAAAGATTAATGAATTGATAAGCGGACACAGTGAATGGATAGATGATTTTTAATTTCGATATGTGTCCCTAGCATGATGATCATGGATGATTGAAAATTATGCCGTGGCAGCATTCGGATAAAGATATGGCTACTACGAAGCTTGGGAGCGCCATTTGGGTTTCAAAGTTTTGTGGGAGTCCATGAATTTTATGGGTTGGATCTTTCAGCCATATTCGGGCTCGTATTGAGGTGGCTTCATTGATGGTATCAAAGGACATGAGGTCGTAGGTACTCCGTTAGAGATTGTATTTTGAGTTGAGAATGATCATTAATCGTGTGCTTGATTTGGGAAAGGGACATGATGTTAGGTTAAGAAAATGCCCTGTTGAGTGTATGGCATTTTGATAATACGATTTTGAATCTGTAGGACCTTAAGCGATGGTCTTTTGGGAAGGCCAATTTGTGTCAGGTAAACGTCTGGTCATCTTGGGTTTTAACCGAATTTATTAAGTGATCCAACAAGTGTTCCTCGAGGAAGTTAGGATTTTGCTATCCTGGTGTCGTGATAGGTGACTACCCCCATATAGGTGGGGGAGAGGTTCATAGTTAGAATTACTCCACCTTAGGTCAAAATTAATAGTTGGAGTCTCTGCTTTAGGAACTTATGGGTGTTACCTTGGAGGTAGGTAATACCTAATAATTTTAAGGGTTAGAATAGTGGTGTCATAAAAAAAGAGATAATCTTATGATATTGCAAATGGATGGAACCATTTAAGGATTACTGGGATAAACCTTAGTGTCTTTAAGGAAATGGGCCTTAATGCTGATAATCAACGTTAGGAGTCTGTACACTCATTGTGTTTTCGGTGTTTTGTAGGAGATGTGAGAGGAAAATTGTGAGTAGGTTCAAATTCTTGGGCAATAGGAGGTCGTTTTCTTAAATTGGGTGATAGAAACATATTCGAAGTGTTAGAATTATGAAATTTTGAAATGAGAAGTCCATATGGTTTTGTTTTAGGACAATTAGGATGATTCACTTATTATAATTATAGAGAACATGTTTGGATTGAATTAGTTGGCCCATCGGTGGGCCAATGAAATCCTGAGGTTGATAAATGTTTGGATTTCAAGATTTAAGTGATGACCTAAAGTTGTTACAATTGTAATTTTGAATCTGGCTGTGATTTTAGAATTATAGGTTTTATCTACAGGATACAAATACCTTAAGAATTACTCTAATTGTGGCTGTTGTGTAATCTAAGTATTCCGAATATTATGTATTTTAAGGAAATGTTGGTTTGGTGGTATACCAACGATGTAGTGAGAATGTGAAGTATTCCATCTTTGAGGTTTAATGATGATTTGAGGTTTATATCAAACTCTTGGCCGAACTTGATAAGAGAACTTGGATGCTAAGTCAAATCAATTATAGCAGCGAGTTACAACTGGACGATTCGTAATAGAAAAAAATAATCTGAGTAGCGCAGCGGAAGTATAGCAAACTCACATATATGAGGTTTAATCAGAGGTTAAGAAAGAGTAGTCTTTTGAAGCTTAGTGCAAATAGTAATACGGATTCTCAGTTGATTGAGGTTTGGAGTTAAGTCGGAGAGGCAATTAATAATTTTGGGTTGCTCTTGAACTTGGTAAGTTAGTGTGAAGTTTTTCCCAGGTATCGTAAAATGTCAAAGTAGATAAGTAATTGTGATAAGTTGTGTCGAAAAATTCAGAGCTTATTCCCATTACGAAGTTTCGATTTGGATTTTGATAGTTGATTAGGAAATAAGGATTAAAACAGCTCGAATGCCTAAGGTTTCATGGGACTGTAGTTAACCGAGGGGGTGATTCTGGAATGCTTGGGAGATTGCTTCTAACTTGGGGATTTTGAGGTTCGTCAAATTTTGAAGGCGAAATTTCTATAAGTGGGGGAGAATATGATGACCCGAGTTCTGGAATACGATAATTATGGTATAATTAAATTAATAATGACTAAGGATTAGGTTTAAATTGTGAAAAATTGAGTTCGGAAGTAGAAAGAGGAAGTTGGGCCTTGTAAGGTATTCGTTTCCAAGATATGGTTAATATGGGTGGTGAGATTTTAAATTTTCAAAATATAGTAATTGGGAGGCAATTAAGTTGAAATAGGTGAATTGTGATCAAAATGTATGAGAGGAATCGGATTGAAAAGCTCAAAGATCTAGAATTGGTAAATCGGGAACCGAAGTTGTAAAACCATAAAATGTTGATCCGTAAATAAGATTCTAGACTTTAAATTATGATAATCATGACTTATTAATATTGTATAATCAAAATTAGGATCCAAGGATGTGAAACATTGGATTAAAATGGTCAAAATGGGTCACGGACAGTGAAAATACGAAGTAGGTTTGTTGCAGGCTCGACGCGGACTTAACCCGTGCCCAAGTAGAACTCGAGCACAAGCTGGGTGCGATAAACCAAATGCCTCACTCGAACGGCGCTTGATTGGGTATCCGAATTCGTAGTTATGTATGAATATTCATTCGCGAAGCCCCTAACCCGCGCCTAGACACTGTTTAAACTTCAATTTGGAGTTTAATGTATAAATTGGCTTGGGATTATAGTTACCCATACCTTGGGTTCGATAAATTACCCATTAGATGTCTGAAATTTTGAGAATTAATCGATATGTGGATCAGTATACTGTTCATGCGTATTGTTCATGTGCACTATTCACAGGTTCTGTTCACCCGAGGACTTCTGAAGATATTTTACATAATTTTCCATGTTTAATTGCTAGTCAAATGATAAATATGCTTGTATGAGTCCAATTGAATAATTTTGAAGCTGCACTATATGCGTTTGTGAAAGAAATTTGCGTTCGAAAACTCTCAAAGTTAACCTGCTCTTCAATTGTAAGAATTCTAAATCTTCTCTATGAATATGATATCCGTATGTAAGTTAAGTTATGAAAAAATTTAAATCCGCAAACAAGACAATAAGTAAATGAATAACTGGAGGAAAATTTGATGAATCTAATATCCTAGATGGAGATATCTATAAAAAGAATATAATCTGATCTCTCAGATAGAGATATCTGTGGAAAGAATTTGATAGAACTTCCCTTAAAAGGAATAAGTAATCATGAAACTGGGATCCGCATTCATGTTTCTGATGGATAACGCCCCCAAGCATATCACTAGTGTGATAGTGGAAACTCAAGGGAATTATCCTAGCCGCTTGTTGTAGCGATGATATTAGGGGCATCCTTAGAATGTTACGATGGTAATCGAGGAGGAGGAGAGAGAGAGAGAGAGAGGAGGAGAACGGCGCCGGCGTCGGCGGCGGCCGGCACGGCTGTGCATGGCTGTGGTTGGCTAGGCGTCATGGTGGAGCAGCGCCAGCGGCCGCTGGAGCTCAGTGAGAGGAGGAGCCTCGCGAAGGAGAAGAGGAGAAAATGGAGGTCTTCGGGTCCGATTCCGAGCTCGAACTAGTTGGAGAAAATGTAGAGCACGTCGAGGCAAGTATTTTCATACTTAATATTTGTTCTCTTGTGATTTTTATTCGTTCTCCATCGGGTATTATCGTTCCGATACCCACCCAATACATGAAAATCGTACAGCCCATGATTAATGATTGATAAATATGTAGTTAATTGTCCAATTCGTTGTCCAATTCACTTGTTTCGGTACCACCAAACCCTAATCCCGCAGCTTATTTGGGTCCCCCTGTTTCCTCCTCAAATAAACGTCAAAATGATTCCAAAATGTGAATTATCAAGTCCTAATTACGCATATAAATCGACCGGATGTCCGATCGGACAAGAATCGACCCGTTCGCGGCGTCTGAACTCTCTAAAACTCCACTGTCACTGTTCATCCAAATTAAAATGGGAAATTTGCATGTTTCCACCCATATATTATGTTAAATTGACCTCAAAAGATAAATCACCACGTCTTAAATGTATATATATATCGGCCGCGGGATCGATCTCGTACATTTCAACCCGTTCGCGGCGTTCGGGCCCTCTAAAAGGACGCTGTTACTATTCACAGAGACAAAAAGGGGAATTTGCATGTTTCCACCCTCATGCTATGTTAAATTGATCAAAAAATCTGAATCATCACATCTCAATTGTATGTATATAAAGATCGGATGTCTGATTCCGCAAGAATCGACCCATTCGCGGCATCCGGGAGCTCTAAAAGTCCCCTGCTACTATTCATCCGAGTTGAATGGGGAAAAATTGCATGATTCCACCCATTTAATGCTTATAAAATTTGTATCTAATTGATTATGTTAAATTGTAAGCCCTGAAAATGTGCAAGTGTACACCGGAAGCAAGGGAATGCTTTCCGGAGGCTTCTAAGTTTGTATTTGATCACCGGAGTTAAGTAAACCCAAACTCTCTTGTAAGCTTGAATTGAATAGTTAAAAGGGTTTAAATTCCAAAGAAAGGAAGGAACCGGGAAAGTAAATGGATGGGGAATCCACCGAAGTACGAGATGATAGATTTGATCTCCTAGATGGAGATATGTGTGGATTTGGTCTCCTGGATGGAGATAAGGATGAGAATGTGATTTTTCGATTAGAAAATGTGATGTACTTGTGGTAGATCTTCTCTCAATGAAGGATTAATCCTAAAACTTGGACCATGGTTCATAGGGGTAGTATTCTCTGGTTTGTCATGTCCATCACGGTGTGAACCCAAGGAATACTTGGTCACGTATTCTGGCCACTCGTGAAAGCGGGTGATATTCGTGGTATACTTTAGGATACTACTATGGAAGAATGAGGATTGTCCTGGTCCCCAAGAGATATGGGGCGATTGAGATGGCCGAGTGTTGCAAGCCTAAAATGTAGCTGATAGTCGAGTGCTGCAGACCTGAAATGTAGCCGATAGTCGAGTGTTGCAGACCTAAAATGTAGCCGGCCTTAGAATGTGTGGTAGAAACATTCCTTTCCTCGTTCTCTCACATCGCTGATTAGTACGACCTACTAGCCCAGGTCCGCAAATATTGATGAAAGTAATGAAAATGAATGAACGTAACCAGAGCAAACATGCGAACTAAATGATTCTAGATGTTCCCCCCTCGCATGTTTCCTTTATTCAAGTTATATGTTGTAACGACCTAAAAATTTGAACAAGGAAATTGTAACCATCAGGTCCGGTCAACGCCCATTGACCGGAAATCCATAGGCAAAGAAATCCGGAAATTTCATCGAGGGAATTGCTGTCCGGATTTCCTTAATGAAGTCTGGATTCCCATAATTAAAGAAGTCCGGATTTCGTTGGGTAAATGAAGACCGGATTTTCCTTTGGTAAATGAACTCCGGATTTCCGGAGTAAAAACGCGTGCGAACTTTCGTTGAAAGGAAAGGCGTAAGTTGACCAAAAAAATCATACATGAAAGGAAGGAAGAGAAAGAGAACGGTAATCCGGTCAATGCCAGTAAGTTGACCGGATTGGAATTAAATAAGAAACTCGTAACTGACGAAGAGTTTTAAGAGGATTAAATGGGAAAGGTGTAATGGACGAAGCCAATTAATTTGGAGGGAATTAAATGAGAAATATGTAACTGACGAGGACAATTAATGGGGCTATTTCAGACTACGGCTGCCCAGATCTATAAATAGGACCAGAGGATTAAGAAAGAGTAGGCAGCAGAAGTTTAGAAACAGAGAGAGACCGAAGGTCTTAGGCGAAGTAAAAACGAATTCAGGCAAGATACTCACCTCTATTTCTAAAACTCATGTTTATTTATGTTGTTATGAAAGTATATGATTTCTGTATGCTTTTGATGATTAATATGCATGTTTAGAGGAAATTCTGTTATGCATAATTTTAATTATATTCTGTCAGAATTCTGTTAAATCCAATCTTTGAAATTCAAGAAATGAATTTCGGCGTCCTTTCAGAAGGCGAAAATGCACTACGGCCTACTGAAAGGTGAACTCCGGCCTACAGTAAAATTAAAATGAACTCCGGCCTCTTTGAATAATATATTCCGTCTTTTGTGAAAAGAAATTCCGGCCGTATGTTCTGAAAAGAACTCCGTCCACTGTGAAAGTGAACTCCGGCCCTAATGAATTTTGTACTCTGTCCACTAAGAAAATAAAATCCGGCCTTATGTTCTGAAAGTCACTCCGTCCACTGTAAAAATGAGCTCCGGCCTTATGTTCTGAAAAGCACTCCGAAAATGAACTCCGGCTTTATGTTCTGAAAAGAACTCCGTCCACTGTTAAAATGAACTCCGGCCTTTAATGAATTTTATGCTCCGTCCCTCTGTTTTGAAATAAACTCCGGCTTATGAAATACGTGCTTAATAAACTTCGGATTTTATGCACTCCGTCCATTTTGAATATAACACTCCGGATTGAGCACTCCGAATTTTGACAGAAAAGCACTCCGGATTTTGATAGAAAAGCACTCCGGATTGAGCACTCCGGATTTTGATAGAAAAGCACTCCGGATTGAGCACTCCGGATTTTACAGAAAAGCACCCCGGATTGAGCACTCCGGATTTTATAGAAAAGCACTCCGGATTGAGCACTCCGGATTTTGACAGAAAATCACTCCGGTTTCTAGCACTCCGGACTTTGAAAGAAAATAACTCCTGATTTCAAAGGAAAGGCACTCCGGATTTTAAAAGAAAATCACTCCGGATTTTCTGAAAGAA
>JAODPA010127923.1:0-17209 GCA_025585075.1 Nepenthes mirabilis
TAATCTAATCTAATTGGGAACAATAAATTATTAAAGGTAATAATAATAAAGGCATAATTTTTAGTGACGAAGAAAAATTTCGATAACCATGACTATCGAGTAAAATTTTTTAAACTTCATAAGTAAGGGAAGATATGTACTATAAAAAATAACTTACAGATTGGGTAATATAGACGCATTAACCTAATTGACTTACTTCTGTGTTATGATTTCTATTAAGAAACTCCTTAGATTTGTCCACGGTAATAAAATCGGACGTCTTTCGGTCTTCATGTCAATCTTCTCTCACGAACTGCTTGAATTATCGAACACCACTAGAACCCTTTTTCATATCACCAACGTTGCCAATGAAGGTAAACAAGTAGGAAGAGGTGCAAGGGTAAAGTAAGAATTGTAAGAAACCCCTCGACAGGAGAGTACAAGTATATAGCTTTGGTTTTTTCAAAGGGAGAAATGTTAAAGCATGAAGGATTGGAGTTTTCTCTGAAAATGGTTGCCAAATACTCAAGCAAGAGGTATGGGGAAATGAAATAAGTTGGCAATATATAGGGAGGCTTGAAAACCTTTGTAAAAAATGTGACCATTGGTAAAATGCGCGTTGCAGCACTTGAGCACACGGCAGGCTTGCCTAGGGTTCCATGAGAAACCTTTCAGGCGCTTGAGCGTGGGTCTATTGGTTTTAGTGCTCGAGCATGAGGCGAGCGAGCATTAGTCGCATGCTCATTGGAAATGGGGCTCGAGCATGGGATGGTGGAGTAGCAGGTGTATGGTCATTGGAAACAGGGCTTGAGCGCAGATCGAGCGTATAGCGGGCATCATGGTGCTGGAAATGGGGTTCGAGCTCACACTGGCATGTAGCAGGTGAAGGTCATCGGAAAAGGACAACAACTAATATATGTTGATAAAGATCTTCAGACTAATACAACCCGACATCAATAACAGACCAAATATGGTTAAGGAATATGCCAACACATAAATAACACTAAAATCTCCTCCTTTGATAATTCTGTGACAAAACATCACCTAAAGTAAAAAGCAAAATACAAAAGAATTATAAGTTCAGACACTACCGAGATAGAACCTTTATATATGAAAATCTACACATAATGAACATTAGAAATAATATAAAAAGTACAGGACTAAGTACAAGAGAGCAGCCGTGCCGGGACTATAGCTGCTATGTCTTTTCAACCATGGTTTGTGCAAGAATAGATAAAAGTACAGAATACAAATAGATAATTACAAAAGTCACGGGAATAGGCAATAATTTATATTAGCAGTAAGCATATAATAAAAATAAAGACAACCAATGAAGCAACAATAAACAAGGCTATCAAAATCAAAGCTCCCCTTGAACAAAACAAACCCCTAAATAAAAATGCATCCCTCCTAACAAGAAATATTTCTTCCCCTTTTTGTGACGAAGGACAAAAAATGAGGCATCACTTGGATCCAGTGGAATCGCCAGAAGATGGCCGAGTAGAAGAGTGATAAGAAAATTGTCACCACAAACTAACAAGCTCATCCTCTTGAGTAGCTAGATGAAAATCAAGGTGCTCAAAACCAAAAAGGTGATTGGAACACAGCTGAGTTTATGAAACATAGAGGTGCTCCTGAGAGGAATAGAGCTGCTCAAGTCAATCGAAAAGGGTGAAAATCTAACCCATTAGTACAGAGAAGGAAGAGGTGGAGTGCCGAGGAAGAGTGGACAGATCAAGACACGAGGGGTCAGGGTAAGATAAGGCAAAGTAGGACAGGCCACCCTTGGTCGGGAAAGGAGGCACCTCAAGGAGGGGCTCATCAAGAGGCTCAGTGGGATTTAGGGAGGAGCGATGAGTGTGCAATCGGCTTTGGGCGAATGTAGTGGAGGTAATGGATCGCGCAAGTGGTAGACGTGGAAGATTAGGAAATGAGAGACCTAAACTTGCAAGTAGTCACTGAATCAGATAGCTATAGGGAAGGTTATCATCCTTTTTGGACTCAAAATGGTGAAGATGTGAGAACAGTGGTGGAATGGCAGATCAATAGTCCGCTTAGAGTATAGAGAAATAAGGTCTTATCAAGGGGGATGGAGGAGAAGTGAGTGACCAGAAAAATATTGGTGAGTATAATTTGACTCACAACTATCCTCCAAGGAGAGAGAAGCATGGTTTTGAAGGACCGCCGGTTCCATTCCATGGGAGAGCCAAGAAAGAAAGTGGCAATGTTATTTGGGTGGGGCATGGAGCATGGGTTGTAAGGGTAGTTAAAATTTTACACTCGAGAAAGATTGAGAACTTGAGCGATCACGTCCGGGGTAATCTGAAGATGACACCTCCGTAAAAAGGTGAAAAATGAACTAGGAGTATAATCGTGAATATTTGAATAAAATTCTTGAACTAAAATGGTGGAAGGAGCAAGTAAATTGGTTAGGATTGGCTTCTATTGGCAGTTCGTGAACATAGAAGAAATGGAATGGTTGAGGGAAGTAAGGTTAATTTCCCATTCGAGGAAAGGTTGCCGTTGGGTCATATGGCTGGTGAAAAGGGCTTCGACCTTAGTACCGATGAATCGATTAGGAGCAAAGAGCCCACTCGATCGATGACGCTTCCCAACAGATTTGCGAGCAAGGGATCTCCGCGGAGCTGAAATCTGAAAGGCATAAAATAGAAAGGATTTCAAGAAACTATTTGAACAATCACACGAGCGTCTTTTTTTTTTTTTTGGTGTGCAGTATTAAAAACAACCAATGAAAATGGGCACCAGCTGCGCCAAGTTCTTCAGTGCCCCCTTTTTTGGATAACGCAACTCACATCTTTCCACAGGAGGAAAATAAATACTGATGGCCATTCTTAAAAATTCAAAACACACACTATCCAAGGGTTTAGTGAGAATATCGGCAAATTGATTCTTGGTTGGAATATGTTCAAGGGAGATGATCTGAGTTTCAACTTGTTCGCGAATAAAATGGTATTGAATATCAATATGGTTAGTTTGAGAGTGTTGAATAGGATTTTTTAAAGTATTAATGGCACTAGTATTGTCACAGTATATAATTATATTATCCTGGACAATATCGTAATTGAGAAGTATTTTTTTCATCCACAAGAGTTGCGTGTAACAGCCGCCTGGGACAATGTATTCGACTTTCGTGGTAGACAAGGAGATAGAATTTTGTTTCTTACTCATCTAAGCTATCAAATTTGAGCCAACAGAGAAACATGTACTAGAGGTGTTTTTACGATCATTAATATTTTCAACCCAGTCGGTATCAGAATATCCAGCTAAGATAAAAATTGAGTCTTTAGAGTAGAAAATCCCATGATCGAATGTCCCATTGGTATAGCAAATAATACCCTTAACGACACTTAAATGAGATTCTTTTGGATTAGATTTATATCGAACACAGACACCGATACTAAATGTAATGTCGGGTCTTCTAGTAGTTAAGTACAAGAGATTGCCTATCATACTTCTATAGAGAGTTTAATTGATACTTTTTCTTACCGGATCACGATCTAGTTTTGAGGAAGTGCTCATGGGTGTACGAGTGTGTTTGGTATTATCAAGACTAAAACGTTCTGTAAGGTCTTTGGCATTCTTGGCTTGGGAGATGAAACTACCGTGAGAGAGTTACCTAATCTGTAAGCCAAGAAAGTGTATAAGTTCTCCTACCATATTCATTTCGAACTCAGAGGCCATGCAGTCAGCAAATGAATGAGTATGGGAGTCAATGGTAGCACCAAAGACAATGTCATTAACATAACCTTGGGCAACAAGAATACATTTTTTGATCGTTTTTACAAATAAGATTTTATCCACATTGCCTCGAACAAACCCATGTTCACTAAGGTACAAGGTGAGATGCTTGTACCAAGCTCTAGGAGCTTGCTTAAGACAGTACAAAGCCTTTTTAAGTTTGTACACATGGTCTAAAAATACGAGATTTACAAATCCCTTTGGTAGTTCAATAAAGACTTCCTCTTAAATGATACCATCCAGGAAGGCACTTTTAACAACGATTTGATAGAGATTAAAGCCCATAGTATAAGCAATGGACAACAAGATATGGATAGATTTAAGACGAGTCACAGGAGCAAAGGTCTCGTAGTAATCGATGCCCTCCACTTGTGTGTTTTTTTTTTGAGAAATAAGACGAGCTTTATTATAGGTAATATTATCATTTTTATCGATATTATTTTTAAAGATCTATTTAATCCCAATGACATTTGTATATTTGGGTCGGGAAACCAAGGACTATGCATCATTTCTCACAAATTGATTTAATTCCTCATGTGTGGCATTTATCCAGTATTCATCAGTCAGGGCCATTTGAACATTTTTTAGTTTTAAGTGAGATACATAATAGGTATAAGCAATCAGGTTTAGAACTCAATGACGCAGTCTCATACCCTCACTTAGATCACCTAGAATGAAGTCTTTCGGATAATTTAATTTGACTATGGCTGAAATTTCCTTAATAGGAACGACAATTTGGGTTTCTTTCAGAATATCAGCTAAGGTTGAATTAAGTGGAGGCTTAGTTTGATCACCTTTTTGATTAAGGCAATCATTCGTGTCAGAAAGCTCATTTGGTAGATCATTGACAACAACGTTTATGAACTCCATAACAGTTTAAGTGCAAAAATTATACACCTGATAGGCTCTACTATTAAGGAAATATCCTAAGAACATTCATTCATCGCTTCTGAAGTCAAACTTACCTAGATTTTTCTTATCACGTAAAATGAAGCATTTGCTTCCGAAAATGTGAAAATATTACAAGTTCAATTTCTTTCCTTTCCAATGTTTATAGGGTGTCCTATCCATTTCGGGTCTTATGTAGACCCAGTTAATTATGTGGCAGGCCATGCTTACAGTTTCGTCTCAAAAGTGCATAGTAATATTTTTGCTTTTTATCACGGTTCTAACCATATTTTGAATGACTCAATTTTTTCGTTTCATAATCCTATTTTGTTGTGGAGTGATAGGAGTAGATAACTCATGTTGAATTCTTTTCTCACTATAAAAATTATCGAAGTTAGAATTTTCAAACTCCTTTCCATGATAACTATGTATTCTCACAATAAAAGATCCTTTTTTATTTTTGAGTTTTTTGTATAGATTCTTCATGTGATAAAAGGTGTCGGACTTTTCACGAATGAGGTCAATCTATGAATATCTAGAAAATCCATCTATAACGACAAGGATATGCTTTTTACCCCCTAGGCACTCAGTTCTAGATGATACCATAAGATCCTTATGAATCAACTCAAAGGGATGCGAAGTCTGAATGTCACCAAGTGAGGGATAACTGGTTTTGGTTTGTTAACTGAGTTGGCAAGGATTGCACACATAGTGTTTGTCATTGGACAATTTTGAAGGCCCTCAACACAGTTTTTCTTTGAGATTTTCGCTAAGTTTTTAAAATTTAGATGACTAAGACATCGATACCACAATTCTGTAGAATAGACTTTAGCGGGATGGCATCCCAAGATAGGACTGGGCTCTATCCCATAGAGATTATTCGGAGTTCTCTTGCCTTCCAGCACGATAGAGCCCTTTGTATAATATATATAGAGCATTTTTCTTGGAAGAATCTCATCTCAAAATTTTCATCATAGAGTTAGTTAATACTCAAGAGATTTGACTTTAGTCTGGATACATACAAGACATAACACGGCTTCCAGAGCCTGAAAATACTAATCAAGCCTTTGCTAAGGATGAAATCCTTCACTCTATCACCAAAGACAACCGTCCCACCGAGATTGTCAGTTGGAGATGAAAATACAATTTTATTTCTACATTTGTGTCAGGAGTATCCACTATCTAGATACCACAGTGAATGATTTTGAGCTTTTAGGGCAATATGAGAGACTTTGTAGGGATAAATTTTAGAGACTTGTTTTAGATCGTTCTTCTTTATCCATATTTTTCTTCCCAAATTTGTATTTTGATCTAATCTTTTCACTTGGTCATTTAGTTGTTAAATATGGTTAACTAAGTTTTTCCATTTTCGTCAATTATCTTTGATTATATAGCAGATTGATGGTGTGACTACGGAGACGAATGTGCCCATTTTGTCCACACACATGGCAGGTAGGTACAAACTTAAAAACGGTGCTGGATTTTCTATATTCTTGTTGAAAATGAGTATTAGACCGAATTGTTTGTGAGGTTCTAGTGAGTTTATTCATAGTCGTGTTATTATAGGGTTTGGGTATGAGATTAGAACTAATTTGATTCTTCACGCTTTTATGCATTGATTTAGAAATTTTTGGGGTACCAAAATTTTTGTAGGGAGTTCTTGTTGCAGGAACAAAAATTAGTTTGAAATATTCACCGTTTTTAGCTGTTAAATATGGTTAACTAAGTTTTTCATTTTCGTCCACTGTCTTTGATTATATAGTTGATTGATGGTGTGACTACGGAGACAAATGTGCCTATTTTGTCCACACGCATGGCAGGTAGGCACAAGCTTAGAGACTGTGTTGAATTTTCTAGATTCTTGTTAGACCGAATTGTTTGTGAAGTTCTAGCGGGCTTATTCACAGTCGTGTTATTCTTTGGTTTGGGCATGAGATTAGAACTAATTTGATTCTTCACGTTTTTATACATTGATTTAGAAATTTTTGGGGTACCAAAATTTTTGTAGTGAGTTCTTGTGGCAGGAACAAAAATTAGTTTAAAATGTTCACCATTTTTATAAGCATTCTCGATATAACCTAACCTCTTTTTGTTTCCTGCAAGCTTTACCAATCCCAACATGTGATCTAACTTTTTCCGTTTGAGAATATTTTAATATCATTCTTGGCTTTTTCAAGTTCTAATTCTAAAGGTTTTATTTTAACACTTAAGGATCTATTCGGCATTTTCAGTTTTCTATGTTCAGCAGTGAACAATTTCAATTTTATTGTGAGTTCTACCTTAACCTTTTCGAATTTAGTTTATTTTTTATTTATAGATTTATTGATTTTTTTTTTACTTTTAGGCATTCCCTAAATAGTTTGTCATAGGCCTCTTGAAGACCATCAAATTCATTATCTGATTCCTCACGTGAAGAATCCAATTATTTTGGTTTTGCACTTGGGACTTTATCATCACTAATAATGGAAGTCTTGAAGGTCATATAATTTACTTCTTTCTTTTTAGATATTGTTTCACATTTTTCATCTTCTTCGTCATTTGAGATGGACACATTTAAGGTTTTTCATTTCTGATATTTAAAATTCAGGCACTTGATCTGATATGACTGAATTTGTGGCATTCATGGCATTAGATTCCTTGAGGATTCTTATTTATTTGTGTTTATTCTCATTTTTATTTTTTTTGATCGAGTTATGAGACAAGTCTATCTCATTGGAGGTTTATTTGTTATTTTTATTTTTAAAGAATTTTTTAAAAATTTTTAACAAGCAACACAAAGCCCTCATCGTTGTTTGACTCTTTATCAGACTTGTAATCTCTCTTTTCCTTTACAAATTTTAAGACAACTAATTTGTTTTGTTTTAATTGTGGGAGAGTGTACTTATACGCTTGTAGGGAGCCAACTAGTTTTTCTATTTTTAGTTTATCGTGGTTTTTGCTTTCCTCAATAGTAATAACATTCGGTCTAAATCATTTAGGTAAATATCGTAGGACTTTTCAGACAATTTTGAATAAAATGTCATTCAATTTTTTATAAAATTCATCAAAGGTCCTGTCATCTTTTATTCGAATTTCGTCAAACTCTGTGGTGAACATTTACAATTTAAAATTTTTAATCAATTTAGTTCCTTCATGGGTAATCTCAAAGATGTCCTATGCCTCTTTCAAAGTCTCACACATGAAGATATGCTTAAATTCTTTAGAGGATACGACCATAAAGATAGCGTGCAACTTGTTATTGTTCCAATTGTATACATCAAATTCTTCTTTCAACCATAAAAATTCACAATAATATTTAAACTCCTCAATAAATTTATGAGATGAAAAACATAGAATATATAATATATGGAAAATATATGCTAATCTAGATGAGAATAATAAATTACAAAAGTAATAATAACGAATGTAAAATTTTTTGGTGATGAAGAAAAATTTTGATAATCATGTTTATAGAGTAAAACCCTTTAGGCTTCAATGGTCAGAGAAGATATGTACTATAAAAATTAACTTATAGGTTGGGTGGGACAGATACGCTGACCTGATCGACTTACTCCTATCTTATAATCTTTATTAAGGAACTTCTTGGATTTGTCCGCGGTAATGAAATCGAACGCCTTTTGATCTTCTTGTCAATCTTTTCTCACAAACCATTTGAATTATAGAACACCACTGGAATCCCTTTTCCATGCCACCGACGTTGCCAATGAAGATGAACAGGCAGGAAAAGGTGCAAGGATAAAGTAAGAATGGTAAGAAAAACCTTGATAAGAGAGCACAAGTATATGGCTTTGGTTTTATTAAATGGAGCAATGTTAAAGTATGAATGATTGGAGTTTGTTTTGAAAATGGACATCAAATACTCAACCAAGAGGTCCAGGGAAATGGAATAAGTTGGCAATTTATGGGGTAGCTTGAAAACCTAGGCCAAATATGTGACCGTTGGTGAAATGTGCGTCACAGCGCTTGAGCGCGGCTCGAGTGCATTGCGGGCGCACCAGCGTTCCATGCGAAACCTCTTAGGTGCTCGAGTGAGGAGCAAGCGAGGGTCTACTGATTTTGGTGTTCGAGCACAGGGCGAGTGAGCATCAAGCGCATGCTCATTGGAAACAGGATTAGAGCATGGGATGGGTGAGCAGCAGGTGCTTGCTCACTGGAAACAGGGCTCGAGCGCGGATCGGGCATGTATCGGGTGTCATAGTGTTAGAGATGGGGCTTGAACTCACATAGGCATGCGGCAGGCAAATGTCCTTGGGAAAGGATAACAACTGATATATGTTGATGAAGATCTTCAGATTAATACAACCCATCATCAATAGTAGGCTAAATATGATCACGGAATATGTAACACATAAATGATCTCAATAGAGTCACATCCTTTGACCTGAAGAGTGTAGGAGTGAAATATTAGAGGTTGGCGAATAAGATATTCAAGGCATAAATAGCGAGGAATATGGAGGTATATATGGACAACATGCTTGTCAAAAGTAGAGTAGCTGACGACTGTATTCGTGACCAAGGTAAAACTTTTGAGGTGCTCAGAGTGTATCAAATGAAGTTAAATTGAACAAAGTACGTGTTCGGAGTAACATTTGGAAAATTCCTTGGGGTCATAATGTCTCACCTGGGAATTGAAGTGAACCCTGATAAAATAAAATCAATCACAGACATGAAACCATGTTGAACTTAGATGAAAGTCTAGAGGTTAATTGAGAGACTCACAACACTCTCTCAATTCTTGGAGAAATTTGTAGAGAAGTATCTTCCATTATTTAAAGCACTTAGAAGAACTAAGGCTAACGGTTTTCAACAGATGGAAAATTGCTAATCAGCCTTTTAAGAACTAAAGGAATACCTCGCTAACCCTCCACTCTTATCTAATCCGAAGGAAGGTGAGGAATTGAACCTTTACCTATTAATATCCGAAAAGGCGTTAAGCTTGGTCCTGATCAGGTAAGAGTTTGAGGTATAACGACTGGTCTACTGTGTCTGTAAAATTTTGACAAACACCGAGCTTCATTACTCCCATGCCGAAAGGATTGCTCTAGTGCTGGTCCACTTTGCTGGAAAGATTTGGCTGTATTTTCAAATTCATAAGATCGTTGTCTTAACTAATCAACCCTTAAAGGGGATTCAGCGGAAACTCAAGGTACCCGAATAATTTATCAAAAGGATTGTAGCATTGGGCAAGTTTGACATAGAATTCAAGCGCGGCTAGCCAAAATAGAGTAGGCCCTCACGAATTTTATAGTAGAAACGACAACCTCGATTCCAAGTGATCTTGAAAAGTATGAAGACCCTCGTCAACTTGAAGAGGCAGTGATATAGATCTCATACGTAGATGGGTCATCTTTTCAACCAGAGAACGGAGTTGGTATAGTCTTGAGAACTCTAGATGGGTTAGAAATGAAATGCTCGATGATACTCAGATTTCTTTCCACCAATAACGTTTCTGAGTATGAAACTCTATTGGCTAGATTCAAATAAGTAAAGGAATATTCAGCCAAAAGCCTAATCATTCACAGTGATTTGGAGCTGATTGTCAACCAAGTAATCAAAAATTTAAAGGCGTTTAATCCATTACTCGTAAAATATCTTGCTAGAGTAAAGGACTTGATCAAGTTGTTCGACAAGGTAAAAATTTGTCACATTCTGAGGGAAGACAATTGGAAGGTGGATCACTTGGAAAAAGTGGTAGCAATTGGAAGCTTTGAGTAGTACACCAAAGAGATGAGAAAAATCCTCCCAATCCTGAGTGTAGAAGTGCCAAAAGAAGATACACTTCAAATCTCAAACAATAATATCCGGATAGTTATATATAGAAGATACCATGAAGAAGGCCTTCTGCTAGAAAACTCAAAAGAAGTCAAGTGCATAAAAAGGATAATCGGGTGGTACATTCTCATGGACAAAACTGTACTGAAGAGGGTACTCTATTCCTTACATGCGGTGTTTGATGGCAATGAAAATTGACTACGCACTGAGTGAGGTATATCTTGAAATTTGTTGGTCACACATAGGGATAAAAACTTGGCATTCAAAGTCATGTGTTAGTGCTACTACTAGCCTACGATGAAGAGAGTTGCTATGGAGTTCGTAAAAAACGTAAAAATTGTTAGATTCACGACAATGTCCCTCATCAGTCATATACGAAACTCCAAACCCTACAGTCACACTAACAATTCACCTAGTGGGGGTTTGACATATTAGGCTTGTTACCTATTACGTCAGGACAAAAAAAATCTTTGTTATAGTCGTTATAGACTGTTAGTCGTCTTGTGTATTAGCACATTCCGTGACTTCGTGGGGGTATTCGATTATTTGCAACATCACTCGTGCTTGGAATACTTTCATCTGCATCATGCTAGCGGGTCGTTATCATCACATCTCAGCGTTCACGCTGCATTATTATCTGTTTTAACCCCTCCAGGGATTGGCGCCCACTGGGTGCCCGAGGTGCCATATAGGCACGCCCCATACCACGTGCGCTTTAGGCGCACAGCGAGCGCATTTAACAGAAGCTAGCACTCGCTGTGCGCCCCTTTGGTGCTCTAGCGCTCACACCCGAAATCCCCTAAACCTAACCCTCACTCGCTGCGCACTCAAGCATCTCTCGAGCGGCGCGGGTCTTTGGCTCCAGCGGTTGTCTTTTTGAAATGATTTTTGCCTCCACATATATATACATGTCTTATGTTTTTAAACCCTAATGCTCTCCCAGCAGAATTTGAAGGAGCCTTTCACTCTTGCTAAGCTATCTATTTTTTGCTCCATCATTGAGAAAATGTCATACCGATGATCGTACTCTATTGACAAAGTTTTCTCTACTTATCGTGGTCTCCATTTACATCTATTCTTATTGAGTAACCTTCGTGGCTACATTGGTGGTGTGAACACGGGGTTCCAGTGACGTTTGGCAATTTAAGTAGCTTGAGAGGGAAGATTGACATGAAGACTGTAAGACGTCTGATTCTGTTACAATGGGCAAATCCAAGGAGTTCATTAAAAGAGATCACAAGACGGGAGTAAGACGGCTAGGTTAATGCGTCGTTACCACCCGGTCTGTAAGCTAATTTTTATAGTGCACTTTTTTCCTAGCCGTTGAAGCCCAGAGGGTTTTTCTCAATTACCGTGGGTATTGAATTTTTCTTTCGTCATCAAAAAGCTTGTCTTTTTATTATTATTGTTTATTTTTATGTTTGAATTACTCGTATCATCTAAACAAAAATATTCTTTACATGTATTGAGTATTTTGATCGTATACTGCTTCTGCTAATTTATTGTACGGGGTCGAAATACTATTGTGTAGCTTAGGCTGAAAAGGTCTTTTCGATTGGTATCAGAGCCTTATCCCAATCCGTGACTCCCGATCTAGATGTATACAAGTGAAACGCTCAGCGTACCTCCATTTTTTGATGGGAGTAATTATGCCTATTGAAAGGTTCGGATGAGAGTTTTCTTCAAATCTATGGATGAGCGCGTGTGGGCTAGCACTTAAACTGGGTGGACTCTACCCAAAAGTAGTGATGAATTGAAAATTCTATCTTTGTGGTCAAAAGAAGAACTTGATGCGTGTAATTGGGACAGTAAGGGATTACATGCTATTTTTATGGCCGTATTTCCCAAAGAGTTTAAACGCATATTATGTGTGAGACTACAAAAGAAGCGTGGCAAATACTTGAAATCACTCACGAATGAACTAAACTTGTTAAAAATTTAAATTTATAAGTGCTAACCACTAGATTTGAAGAAAACCGTATGAAAGATGATGAAACGTTCGATGAGTTCTATGCACAATTAAATGATATTGTGAATTCTACATTTAATTTAGAAGAGTGCATTCTCGAAAATAGAATCGTTAAAAAAGTTATTAGATCACTCCCTGAACGATTTACACCTAAGATCACCGCTATCAAAGAAAGTAAAGGCATTGATAAAATGAAGATCGAAAAATTTGTAGGATCCTTTCAAACTTATGAGCACACACTTCTATAGCTAAGGAAGTAAAAATTAATTGCTCTAAAATCCGTTAGGGAAGAGAGGGATCGTGACTCTGATGAGGAGTTGAAAAGTGATGAAGATTTTACCACATTTGTTAGAAATTAAAAAAAAAATTAAAAATAAATCTTCATCTGACATACAAAGTGTGGTTTTTAAGCGAACTTTAAAATCTGATAAGAAAGGCCGAAGTGAATTTAAAGAAACCAAATCTAAAAATGCCCAAAGTGTTCAATGCCACGAGTGTAAAGGGTTTGGTCATTATCGTTTCGAATGTCCAAACCTTAAACCACAATAAGGACAAGCCTATAAAGCTAATGTGACCTTGAGTAATGAAGAAGAAGAAGAGCCTGAAAACTGTTTTGAAGATGACCCTATCAAGTACATGACATTTATGACCTCAATGTGTAAAAATGATGGACGCTTAGAGGCGAGTCTTAAGTTATCTGATGACTCTGAAAATGAGTCAGAATTTGATTTGTATGACCTTCAGGATGCTTATGATAAATTATTTAAAGAATACATTCAAGTTAAGAAAATGAATATGTCACTCAAGTATAAATTGACAAAAAAGAAAAAAAAAAAATTAGCTCTAAAATTCGAGTTAAACACAAAAGTTTAAAAAGTTGAGAACCTGAAAAATTCATTTACTAAAAAAATTACAACTCTTAAATCCGATCTTGAGGCTGCTTGCAATGAGTTGGAACAATTTTCAAATGGGTCCAAAAAATTGGACCATATGCTCAGGTTGGAAAAAATTAGAGGAAATAAAATCGGGTTAGGTTACTCAGAAAATTCCTTAAATGCCAATGTTAAATTTAGAACTGTATTTATCCGACCCTCTTCCACACCAAGACGAAGTAGCACCGTGTCTAGCCATATTGATCAGCCGTCGAGAGTTTTCCCAGAGAAGTTGATCAATGTCCAAAACATTAGGAAGTAATCATATAGCTCAGACGTCAAGGCTAAATGTGTTCCAACATGTCATGGGTGCAACATTATTGGCCATATTCTTCCCCATTATCCTGTACCTTTATGTCTAAATAAGTCACGGTAAAACTCTAAGATCGAGCATCTCATTCATCACATCAAACATCTAAATAATCAAGTGATGAATTTAAGCAATACCATAAACTGTGGCAAGAAATTATGGATCAAGAAAAGTCAACTCTGTTACCTTTTGGTCATCTGTGACAAAAAGGGGGAGTAGACCTCTCACTATGTGGTTTGAGGGAGAGTTAGGGGGAGCCTCTCACTATGTGTTTTGAGGGGGAGTTAGGGGGAGCTTTTATTTATTTTTGCTAGGGGGAGGATGCTCATTTTATTTGTATTACCTCTCACTATGTGGTTTGAGATGGAGTTAGGGGGAGCCTCTGACTATGTGTTTTGAGGGGGAGTTAGGGGGAGCCGTTATTTATTTTTGTTAGGGGGAAGATGCTCATTTTATTTGTATTACGGCTATTCATTTATTGTGCTGCACTTCTTCTGTGTCCAGTTATGTTCTATGGTACTTGTTGCTATCAATTTTAGGGCATGGTTATGTCCTTTTATATCTGCATGTACTAACCATGTTTGTCCAGGCAACACAGTCATAGTTTCGGCGTGGTAGCCACAACATTGACACCGTAAAGATAGTGTAGTTCTTTTTTCGTTTGTTGTATTATATTTATTTTTTCCTAGGTGTAGATTTTAATGTACACGGGTTCTATCTCAATTGTGTCTGAACCCGTGCTTATTATGTATTTTTATTTCCATTTTTATGGGGTTTTGTCAGGGAATTACCAAAGGAGGAGATTGTTAGTCGCATTATGTATTGGCACATTCCATGACTTCGTGGGGGCGTTCGATTATTTATAACATCACCCGTGCTTGGAAGACTTTCATACTAGTGGATCGTTATCATCACATCACAGTCTTCAAGACGCGTTATTCTCTGTTTGAGCCCCTCCAGGGATCAGCGCCCACTAGGCGCCATATAGGCGCACCCCATGCCGTGTGCACTTAAGGTGCACAGCAAGCGCATTTAATAGAAGCGAGCGCTCGCTGTGCGCCCCTTTGGAGCTCGAGCACGTGCACCCGAAATCCCTTAAACCTAACCCTTGCTCGCCGCGTGCTCGAGCAGCACTCGAGTCGCATGGGTCTTTGGCTCCAACGGTTGTCTTTTTGAAATGAGTTTGGCCTCAACATATATACACATATCTTATGTTTTTAAACCCTAATGCTCTCCCAGCAGAATTTGAAGGGGCTTTTCACTCTTGCTAAGCCATCTATCTTTTGCTCCATCATTGAGAAAATTTTATACCAATACGCGTGCTCCATTGACAAAGTTTTCTCTACTCATCGTGGTCTCCATTTACATCTCTTCTTATTGAGTAACCTTCGTGGCTACATTGGTGGTGTGAACACGGGGTTCCAGTGGCATTTGGCAATTCAAGTGGCTCGAGAGGAAAGATTGACGTGAAGATCGGAAGGCATCCAGTTTTATTTTCACGGGCAAATCCAATGAGTTCCTTGGTAGGGATCACAAGACGGGAGTAAATCGGTTAGGTTAGCGTGTCATTACCACCCGGTCTGTAAGTTGATTTTCACAGTGCACTTCTTCCCTGGCCGTTGAAACCCGAAGAATTTTTCTCGATTATCGTGGGTATCGAGTTTTTCTTTTTTCATCAAAAAGCTTGTCTTATTGTTATTATTGTTATTTTATTTTTATGCTCACATTACATGTATCATCTAGACACAAATATTCTTTACGTGTATTGAGTATTTGATCGTATACTGCTTCTACTAATTTATTGTACGGGGTCGAAATATTATTGTGCAACTTGGACCGAAAAGGTCTTTTCAATGACTACTTCACGAAATAGGTGGAGGCATTCCCGATGCCGAGGATAACCAAGTAAAACATAGCTGAGTTCATCCAGTAGAGTATTATTTATGCGTTTGAGATTCTTGAGGTGATAGTAATCGACAATGAAATATAATTCACCAATTATTACAAGAGTTTGGGAATCAGATTAGTTCACACATTTATGGTCTATCTGCAGATGAATGGGTAAGTGAAAGTGATGAACCAAACCTTGTTACATGAGTTGAAAACAAAGTTAGAAGATGTAAGGGGCTCTTGGGTGATGAGTTACCCTTCGTGTTGTTGTCCTACCAGATGACCCTTGAGAACCATTACGAGAGACGCCGTTCAACTTGTGTTATGAGATGGATGCGGTCATTTCTGTATAAATAGGGCTGTCCAGTCTCCGTGTCAAAGATTTCAACTCGTAAAATAATTTTCAACTTCGAGAGAGTATCTTGATCTATTTGAGGAAGCCTAAGACATGACAAGATTGTGGATAGCGGTTTAGTAGCAACAAGTCGCTTGGTATTACAATAAAAAGGTGAAAGCTTGCAATTTTGAGGTGGGCGATCTAGTTTTAAGGAGCATAGAGGCTATGAGTAATTTCCCCAATAGGAATAAATTGTCCCTTGATTGGTAGGGACCAGTTCTAATCTCAATATTTCTCTGGAACAGTGCATATAAACTATTCACTGAAAAAAAAAAAATAGAAAGCTAGTCCTGTGGATATGAAATGCCATCCACCTTAAAAAATATTATTAGTAAACTATCGCAGGATAGAGGTAAGTTTTGTGTATGACATATGGGATGCTTGTATAATGTACTCATATAGATTACAATTAAATTGCTATGCATTTGTTACATTAATTGCCCATTGCCTAAGCCAGACAAAATTCTCACATGTTAAATTGACCTGCTAAAAGTAGGTCAAAACCTGAGTTGAAGCAACTGAGTGGCCTAAATAATGATCGAATGCATACTATCATATGAAGACTTGGGGGACTTACAGACAAAAGTCCAACCCGTTCTTGTGAGGTCAAAATAAACGAAAACTTAGGGGGCTTTATCAACATGCATGCTACGACGTCATCCTATAGGAATAAGCATCATTAGTCGAACATAGTTGATGAATTAGGGCCTGATGCATGAATGCGACAACGTTCTCTCATAAGAATGAGCATCATTAGTTAATTGCTATGATGGACCACGTTTTGAAGCCGTCATAATGTATAAGCATAGCTAATTATCCTTTAATTATCTCTATTAGTCATTAATATGCGAACTATATATATATTTATATATCATCACAGGATCGAAATATGTGCCACGTCATCAGTGGCTTTAGACACCGATACAAAACTATACAATGTCGGACCTTTATAAGGGAAGATGCCTGTAAACCATATCATAATCTACGAAAGCCATAAATATATATAAAAGCTATAAATTAACCAAAATGTGTCATTTCTTGCATTCACATATTAATATATATAGCAAAAATCCCTATGATAGCTCCAAAATATCTCACTATACTAATCTAACTATAAGATAACATCTAGATACATCATATGCTGTCCAAGTTAGGAGATTAGCATATAAAATCTCTAAGGATTCAAAAACTAATACATCGATCTTTATTTTTACTCATTAGGTAGAAACTTGTTGAATTCATTTAAAGAGTTAGTAAAAATAGTGAGAGAGTTAGTCAAATACTCAATAAGATATAATATATAATAAAAAACA
>JAODPA010127934.1:0-17207 GCA_025585075.1 Nepenthes mirabilis
TAAAAAGTGAAAATTAGCCTTATAAAAACTAAATTTTAGTAATATTAATATACTTGACGAGATAATGTAGTTAGTATTTGCCTTCGAATTCCCTTGCGGCCAAACTAGCTGCTGAAATTCGCGACGTGAAATCCTAAACTTCACTGAGAACAACTCAGAGAGACTGCGGATGATGAAGATAATGGTGTCAATTAAGCGAGTTGTTGATTATGCTGTCAAGATTCGCGTAAAACCCGACAAGGTAATGATCCGTTCTCCCAGAATTCACAAATCAGGACATGGTTAATTTTACTACCTTAAATGTAAACCTCAGTGGTGAATTTTGGGTTCAGAGCGGTGTGGAGACGAGCAACGTGAAGATGTCGATGAACCCATTCTGCGAGATTGCGTTAGAAGAGGCTCTTCGAATTAAGGAGTCGGGATTGGCGTCGGAGGTCGTAGCGGTGAGTATGGGTCCCGCTCAGTGCGTCGATACTCTCCGCACTGGTCTTGCCATGGGCGCCGATCGGGCCATTCATGTGGAGTCGACGGCTAATCTCTATCCACTCACTGTTGCAAAGTTGCTTAAAGCTATTGTTGAAGTTGAAAAACCGGGGCTTGTGATTCTCGGTAAACAGGTCCGTCTAGTTTGCTTCCGCAATTTGGGATTTCCCTTTTTGGACGACTAGAGTTGAAAATGTTGTCTGATTTTAGTATTTCCATTTCCCTTTTTGATGCTGTAAAATCTGTTTGTGTAGACCTTGGAATTGAATTATAATTTATTTTTGAAATTTTCAATAAAACTGGGATGTTGTTGGTGTCTTGAATGGTAAAAGCTATGTGTGATCGTTTTACAGTGTTTCAAAATCATGGTGAATGTTGGGGAGGGAATCCAGGTGAATATTGAGAACGGAAGGAAAGGGAAATAAGTAAGCATGTCTGGGAGTTTTCTTGATGTGATAGATGGAGGTGAGAACAGGTAACTCGTTTGCCACAATTCCCCTCAGATCGTTCATATTTATTTTCCCCCATATTTGTGGTGACAGAGGTGAAGTAAAAGATATTAAAGGAAATCAATTGGATTTCTAATTTTATCCTAAAAAAGTTAATAGATTTTAGCCCTATTATTTTAAGAGAGCCCTATTATTAATAATAATAGCCCTATTATTTCTAATAGATTTCTAATCAATTAGATCTTTGCTGGCTAAGGTGTGTACTGCTATTTTTTCTATTATCAAGAAACCTCATATTCCTCGTCAATCATGTATGAGGGACCAGAATAAACCTTGAATACACGATCTCGTTTCAGCAGCCTTGTTTCATTGAAGCTGGGGGATGGAACTGGAGGCCATTGGGAGCAAACTCAAGGTTTGACCATTATTAGCTGTCCGAGCAAGTTAACTAGTTACAGTGTATTTCTGCATTTCAAAGCTGTGTTAGTGATTAATTAGGCAAAGAGAAAGCTTATCCCCTGGGAAGAAAAGAATTTGTAGATGCGTCATGCATTTTTTTTTTGAACCACAACACAAAGAAAACAGAACCAAACTGTCAATTCTGTTTCGGTTTTGTTTGAGTCTGAATTCAGCTTGATTTGAGCTAACCATTTTGATAAATGGGACCTAACAATAAACCTTATTAATTTATGTCGTGATATTTTTTTATACATGTACCTTTTCATATACTATATACTTAGTGATAGTTATTTTAAGGTGCATGAATTATGTTTATAAATATTTCAAATTTCTTTATTAATGAAAAACTGAACAGCTACTTTTTCCTTTTGGTGCAATTTATTTTAATATGAGTATGTTGGGATGCAGTTTGTTGTGAGATTGCATCAAATTGTACCAAACTGCAATGTGCACACCCCTATTTGGGAAGCTCAAGTTTAAGAAATAAGATTTTGGGAGTCCATTGTAAAGAGTTTGGAAGGACATTGGTTGTCTAGGAGAAGAACGAGCTTCTAACAGCAACCTTTGCTTTCGAGTTTGCACCAGGCCTTCCTTCCAAATCCTCAGTGGAAATGCTAGGTTGTTGCGGAAAATTCAATGCAGATGTTTTTGGAAAATATTGGGTTAAGGATGACAAATTCCTCTTTATGACGTTAATCTCTCAAATTTGAAGGAGGACTAGGGTCAAAGACATGACCATTTTTAATAAAGCTCTCTTGAGTTGAAGCAGTTTTGAAAGATCTCAACAGTTGAACCTCTTTAGCTTCGAGGAGGCTTCATGAGGAGATTCTTTGGAATATACTCCAAAGTGTCTGGATTTATTACTTTTCAGGTTGGATATGGAAACATCATCTCTTCAGATGTGTAATTTCCCCTCTTAAAGAGAGATTATGAGGCTGGACACCATGGTGTGGAGATTCCTTTCATAGTGGGTGTTTTTTAGGTTTAGGTAGATAATTTTGTCCTGAATCCTACTTTAGAGAAAAAAATCCAGGACTTGCAAAGAAGTGCCACCCCTAGTTATGTTCAATTTGCAATCTTACAGCCACATAAGGATAGGGATTGTGAGAAGGTTATATTCCATTGTGAAGTTGTTTGATTAAATTCTTGAGAAGAATAACGTAACAGGTGTTAGTGGTAATAGGGCAACAGAGTGAGGAAATGCTGTAGAGAGGGAAATAAAGAGGAACAATAGAAGGAAGAAGGTGATGGAGTGCAGTAGCAAACATCAGAAAGAAGATGGAGGTGGCTGTCTGAGCAGCAGACAGCAGAGAAATGATAGTGAACAGCAGCGTGACAGAACGAAGCGGAGTATGGAATACAGCTGTATTCCAAGTGGAATCTCGATTGTCGATTGGTAAGAAAACAGGGGAATCCATTTGGCCTTAGGTGGCAAATAGGTGGTGATAGATGAGGGCACATGACAGAGATAATCCATAGGTTTACCATGGCAAGTGCTTGGCACGTGGTTGGTGGCATCTCTTCCATTCATTATTCCAGGAAAGCAAAGAGCATCTCGAGTAGTTTCCTTCAATTATTTATGTTAGAGAGAATCAAGCTGTTAGAATAATAGAAAGTTGAATAGATATAAATAGAAGATTGTAATAGCTAGAATGGAAGAGAAAAAAATAGTGAGAAAACTTTCTTTGGAGACCTTCTTCCTTCACGAATTAGTTGAGCTATTTTCTGTATTTGCTTGAATTTCCACCATCTTCATACCAAGAAGCATCAAGCTTCTTGGACTCAACCAGACCACAGAAAATATAAAAAGGGTCACATTGTTCGTCGCTATCAAAGTCATTCGATGGCTGAAGGCACATGCATGAACCAATTGATCGAGTCTGTCACAGTCTTAATTCAAAGGCTCAACAAAATTGAGCAAAGTAGCAACCAACTAAGCGACTCACTTGAGCAGGGGATCAATCCACAATTGGATAGGATCAAGCAAAATGTAGCAGGACTTATTGAACAAATGAGGCACTAGTTCTGCTTGTATTCAACGGCTCCTGCAGTTCAACCCTTAGCTCTAACTGCAACACAGATCCAAGTGAGAGGTGCAACAAGGAATCCACTTACATTGGAGTGTTAAAATTGATTTTCCATGGTTCAATGGTGAGAATGCTAATGGGTTGATCTACATGGCCAAGCTGTATTTTTGGCTCTACCAAACACCAGATAATCAAAAGCTGCTACTGTCATCATTTTATATGGAAGGGGAAGCACTTATGTGGCTCCAAGGCGCGGAGGAAGCTAGAGAGTTTGTTGATTGGAAAACTTATTCACAGACCTTGCTAACATGATTTGGTAGAATGTCCAATGATGACCCTATGGAGTTGCTAAAAAACTTAGACAATTAGGGGCCGTAGCAGATTACAAGACTCAGTTCGAGTTAATCACCAATTCGCTGAGAGGTGCTTCAACGCAAACAAAGCTGAACAATTTTTTGGGAGGTCTTCAAGACGAAATCAAGTACCCGGTTAGACTCTTCAATCCTACTATCTTGCATCAAGCATTCGGTGTGGCCCGAATCCAAGAAGCCTTTGTCACTGGCTAGAAGAAGGTAAATAGGGGTCAAATGTCCGCTTTAAGAGGTTACACAAGTCATCATACCCCTACTGGGGCAACAGGCTCTTATTGAGTTGCTACCAATCCCAAAATGTTGGTACATTGGATTACCCTTGCTCAAATAAAAGAAAGGTGAATGCTACAATAATGGCGTCGATACTCTGTGCACTGGTCTTGCCATGGGCGTCAATCGGGCCATTCATGTGGAGTTGACGGCTAATCTCTATACACTCACTGTTGCAAAGTTGCTTTAAGCTATTGTTGAAGTTGAAAAACCGGGGCATCTGATTCTCGCTAACCAGGTCCGTCTAGTTTGCTTCTGCAATTTGGGATTTCGCTTTTTGGACGACTGGAGTTGAAAATGTTGTCAGATTTTAGTATTTCCATTTCCCTTTTTGATACTGTAAAATCTGTTTGTGTAGACCTCAGAATTGAATTATAATTTATTTATGAAATCTTCAATAAATCTGGGATGTTGTTGGTGTCTTGATTGTTAAAAGCTATGTGTGATCATTTTACAGTGTTTCAAAATTATGGTGAATGTTGGGGAGGGAATCCAGGTGAATACTGAGAAGGGAAGGAGAGGGAAATAAGCATGTCTGGTAGAGTTCTTAATGTGGTAGATGTAGGTGAGAATAGGTTACTCTTTTTGCCTCAATTCCCCTCAGATCGTTCATATTTGTTCCCCCCCCCCCCCCCCCCATATTGGTGGTGACAGAGGTGAAGTAGAAGATATTAATGGAAATCAATTGGATTTCTAATTCTATCATTAAAAAATTAATAGATTTTTCTTAATGTGGTAGATGGAGGTGAGAACAGGTAACTCATTTGCCTCAATTCCCCTCAGATCGTTCATATTTGTTGCCCCCCATATTTGTGGTGACAGAGGTGAAGTAGAAGATATTAATGGAAATCAATTGGATTTCTAATTTTATCCTTAAAAAGTTAATAGATTTTAGCCCTATTATTTCAGGAGAGCCTTTGGTTTCTCCCTTTCTTCGCTGGCTAAGAAGTGTACTGCTATTTTTTCTATTATCGAGGAACCTCATATTCCTCGCCAGTCATGTATGAGGGATCGGAATAAACCTTGAACACATGATCTCATTTCAGTATCGTTGTTTCATCGAAGCTGGGGGCTTGAACAAGAGGCCATTGGGAGCAAACTCAAGGTTTGACCATCATTAGCTATCCAAGCAAGCTAACTAGATAAGTGCATTTCTGCATTTCAAAGCCGTGTTACTGACTAACTAGGCAAAGAGTTAGCTTATTCCCTGGAAAGAATAGAATGTGTAGTAGTGGCATGCATTTTTTTTGAAACCACAACCCAAAACAAACAGAACCAAACTTTCAATTGTGTTTTGGTTTTGTTTGAGTCTGAATTCAGTTTGATTCAGGCTGACCTTTTTGAGAAATAGAACCTAACCGTAAGCCTTATCAGTTTATGTCGTGATATTTATTTATACATGTACCTTTTTCATATAATACATGCTTAGTGATGGTTGTTTTAAGGTACATGAATTATATTTATAAATATTTCAAATTACTTTATTAATGAAAAACTGAACAACTACATTTTCTTTTTGGTGCAGTTTATTTTAATATGAGTATGGTGGGATGCAGTTTGTTGTGAATTTGTGATAAATTTGGGGAAAAAAAAAAACTAAAGGATCATTCTTCACATCAATTAGCATTTCTTGATTTCAATTACTGAATTAGCTGAAAAATCAATATCAAATTTTAAAATGGTGAGATTGCTTCATTATAATTTGAAGATCACATATTCCCATTGTGGAAATAATCATCTGCAACATAGGGTTAGGCCATGTTATCCTCTCTAAACCTCACATTGTTGGAGCCTCGTGCATTGGTCTAATGTTTTATATATCCATAGATTTTGGCAAGTTGGTGAATGCTAGATGAGTTTTTCTACCACCTAATTTTGGGGTTTTAAATTCCTATCATAAAGTTTTCAGTTTAATATTGTGTGGCTTAGCCTCACCTTGGAACTTCTTCTAGCCTGGCTGCTTTCCTTGTGGTAGCTGGATTGTGATTGAAATGCAATATCAACCTGAAGTCGATGTTTGGAGAATCTTGTAATTATTGGTCACCTTTTTTATTTGGGGGGGGGGGGGGGTTTATTTTTGTTGTTTATTAGCAACATATGGCTCTAGGACCGGTATTAATGTATTACACAGTGTAGAATTTAACAAGGTTTCCTTATCTTGGGATTAGTTTTAGGGTTTTTTACTTGAGCACCATGTCAGGATGGCTATTAATATGAATATATGTTACTAATGGCTGAATTCTAAGAAATATCTATTACTAAGTCATCCTCACTTTTTTCTCTCTTCTTCAATGACACCAAACTGGAGATACAGGAGGAAAATGTTTATTTTGGTTCTCCAGATGTCATTACATTTTTTACAACAGAGATCAGGGTTTTTCCGTTTTGTTCTGGGGGTGTACTCTCTGAAGTGGGTGATAGAAATAATGTTGAGAATTTTGGTCCTTTTTAACTGTGATGGGGCACTGAAACAACTTATTGGTGCCTTGTTGTGTAATATTTTTAGGGGTAAGGTGTCTGGACACTGGGTGATGACTTTAAGATTAGGGCTTTGATGATGTGTACCAAATTGAACAAAAAGTAGAAGATAGAAATCTGAATTTTAGAGGACAGTTGGTATCATCTTATCTTGTACGTCAGCCTTTCAAAAAAGGATTTTTAATGGAAGCTTCTCCTTTTTTCTGTATTCCAAAATATCATCTGGCAGTACCTTTTCGAAAGTGTTCATGGCAGAAAATTAATGATATTATATTTTTGGTGCATGGAAGCAGATTTATAGTTACTGAATGCTTGTTATCTGGCCAAGAGCAATATGTAGTATCAAAGAACATCACCATGACCTGTTTGACTTTCGGATAATTGTATCATTCTTTCAAAACATCTGAGGCAAAGGGCCATTAAAACCAATTTCAGGGAATTTCTGCAGGTTAATAAAACTGGTTCATCGAAGTTGAAGAAGCTCCATCACTTGATTGGTTGGCTTCCTTCTTGTGTGACTGTTATTTGGTTTTGGCTCTTGTAATTAGGGGAAAATTTACTGTTGTACTGTCTGGTGCCATTGGGGCGTCCAAATTACAACATCTTTGATTGCTGCTATTTTCACTATATAGCTGAACCTTTAAACTAAACTAGTGAACATTCGGTTTGTTTGATTTTGGCCGGCTTGTTGCTATAGACTACTAATTTTGTTTTTATCCAAATATTAATTGTAAATTTGACTATGAGTTTGTTCTGGGCTCATTGCAAACAAGTGAAGGAAATCCTGATTGGAATAGAGCATCCTTAGGGTTACTGGACATACGGTTCCATATTTTTGAATTATGAAATTCACTGTTTTTTTTTTTAGGATCACTTTTGGGTTCTAGTTCCACACTCTGAATAGTTTGATCCTATTCCCGAAGTGAATTATGAGAACCCATACCCATGCTGCCTCAGTCTTTTCTTCTTTCTTATCTCTATTTCTTTGATTTCCTTATTATTACTTTTAGTTTCAAGAAGGTAATTGTAAATTTAGTTGTTTTTTGTGACTAGTTTTATTTCTTTTGTTGTGGATTAAATGGATTTGATGTCTATTAACAGTAGATAGTTTGTTGGGTAGGCCATTGATGATGATTGCAACCAAACGGGGCAAATGGTGGCAGGGCTTCTCAATTGGCCACAAGGGACATTCGCTTCAAAGGTTAGTTTCATATTTTAATTGAACATTAGCAGCAACTTGCATATAAAAGAAAGATGACTTTCCTCCAATGGGGATTATGATCTTATTTCATTTTATAACACTGTCTTCCCTTTTTCTTTTACCAAGCAAGATGTCTTAGTTCACAGGCGAATTATAGACATATGCACACCATTATGGAGAAAAATATCTATATCGGTATCGTCATTGGTTGCTTCTGCATCAGTACTGGCCGTATTGGGTGATATGTACTAATATCAGACATGAATAAGGTTTTGTGCAAATTGGAACTTCAGGGACAAATATAGGCCAAGTACATCCATCCAAAAGCTTGGCTTATGAATTTTATGGGGAGTCTCATTAATATGTTCATGAGTAATCTCACACAGGCTCATCAAAATACATTCTAAAGGGATTTTTAGAAGTATAATATAGCCAATTATGACAGTCATGTTTTTCCAAGATAAAAAAAAAAAATTATTTGGCTTGGTTTTGAGAATTAAGAATATTATTGTTTGAGCATAACTTGCTATGCACTATGTTGCTTGATTACACTGTTGAATTAGATAGAGTCATGGCATTGTCGCCTGAGTGCAGTGCAAAATCAGTGTGGGCTACCATGTAAGTGTGTGGGAGAGAAGTCAATGGCATAGAAAGAACCAATTACAGATTATTGTACTCTGGGAATGATGAAAAGGGAATGGAGTTAAATATGGATAAAGAGTCGAAGGAGAGTAATGATAGTGAAGAGAAGCAGGAAGAATTTTGGCTATTAACTTGGTGATAGAAGAACAAACTCAGTAGCATTAGTATTTTTTCATCCTGGTAGAGTTATGTGAACAATTGAAAGTGAAATTGTGAGAGGAATAGGATGAGGTGATCCGAGAGAGTATTCCACAAAGGGAGTTGATTTTTATAGGCAGAGATCTTGATACCCATGTTGGAGTAGATGCAAATGGGCATAAAAGCATGCATGGAGGCTATGATTGGGGAAAAAGAAATGAGGGAAGGATATTCTAGATTTTGTTTTGTCTTATGATCTTATGGTGGATGACACACTTTTCAAGGTGGTGGAGCATTTGACCACATTCAGGAATGGCTCATCCAAAACTCAGATTGACTATGTCATTGAGGAAAATACATTTTCTGTATTTTACGGACTGCAAGAGCATTCTTGGTGGAGCTTGGCTACAATACAATTAATTGGTTTTGGATGTGTCGTAAGATATACAAGAGTAAGAGGTAAGCTATAATCCTTAAGAATTAAATGTCAAATTTAAAGTTGATAAACAAGGTCACTTTAGAGAGAGGATACATATGATGGCAATTGGAAACTCGAGGGGGGAGTAACAAGATATGAAATGCTATAGCTAAATTGGATTTAAAGAGCAACCAAAAGGTTTTAGGATAATAAAATGGGAGTATGTCATGCAAAATGATGGTTATTGGGAGTGCAAAAGAGGTTAGGAGAAACTGAAAGTTAAGAAAGATTGTATAAGAAAATGCATGTGTAGAAAAGATGAGAATTTTGTGAGCTATAAATGTGCTAAAAAGAGGCAAAGGAGGCAGTGAGCAAAACAAAGTTTAAAGTGTATGAGGACTTGTATAAGAGATTTAACACAAAGGAGGGCGAAAAGGATGTTTTTAGACTAGCGTCTACCTTTGGAGAAAGCAATGTGAGTGAACCAGGTAAGGATGCAGCTCCACGGACCACTTGTCGGGCTTTATTGGTGTTGGTATCACTCCATTCTCAAAAGAACCGTGCGTGATACTCTCGTCATAAGGCTCTGTCCCAGAATTAGGACTTCTTTGACTAACGGGTTCTTGAACTTTCTAGTTAATTCACTTCGAGGTTGGTTCTAAACGTTGCATAACATCGTCTTCAACCGACCTTAACTGTACATACCGTTCAATGTGGCTAGTAAAGAATTGCTTATACATTGAACAGGTGCTTGTATTCACATACTAAATGATTGGATATCAAAGATGGTAAGGAGCGAGTACTAGATACAGAAGCAGATATCAAAGAGAGTTGGAGATGTTTCCACAACCTTTCAATAGAGGTAGGGAGAACACTGTAGTGCTCAAGGAGCTTAATGACTTATAGATGAATCTAGATTGATCTTATTATTAGCAAATCAAAAAAGGTGAAGTTTATAAAAGCATTGAAGATGCTGAAGGGAAGGCAGCTGGGCTAGATGATGTTCCAATGAAGGATTAGGAATGTATGGGTTAAGAGGGAATTTAGTGGTTGACTTGATTGTTGACAAATCCTTAGTAGCAAGAGTATGCCAACGAGTGGAGAAAGAGCACATTTTTCCTTCATATAAGAAGAAATGGGATATTCATAGTTGTTCCAACTGTAGAGGTATTTGGTTGATTATTCATACAATGAAATTTTGGATGAAGGTGATTTGAAAGGTGGTTAATGTGAAATACAAACGTAGTGGAAAACTAGTTTGGGTTCACTCTAGGCAGGATATAGCATGTGTGCAGTGATTTTCAATTAATTTTTGTTCTGCCGCGACAGATTGATGGTTTAAAGGACAAAGAGAAGACAATATTAGGGGTTTTGTTGAAGCAATTTTAGGAAAGACAAAGGGACCTTTATATGGTGTTCATTAATTTGGAGAAAGCTTTCAAGAGACATATGATGGAGAATTTTGGGGAAAAAAAAGAACTATCCATTGTATATATTCAGGTAATAAAAGATACACATAGTAGAACATGAACTTGTGTATGTATATATGCTGTGCAGATTAAGGTTTTCCCAATCCCGGTTGGTTTACACCAAGAGTTATGTTTATGGTTGTATCTGTTTGAATTTGCCACGGATGAATTGATTGAACACATCCAGGATGATGTACTGTACAAAAAAAAAAAAAGACCTACCATACTTTTCAGAGATGACATAATTTTGGTGGATGAGATAAGAGAAGGCTTTAACGCTAAATTGGGAGTTTTGTGAAAGCCTTGGGAAGCTTCGAGCCCATTCAATTTGGAAGTATGTTCTCTGTTTTTTAGTTTTTTCCTTTTCCACTTTCCATTTTTCTTAGTTTTCTACAAAGCATATTTATTTATTTTTTTTAGAAATATACCAATTTTTAGAAATTGATGTTTTTTTATAATCATTAGCAACTTGTCAGCCAATCAACAGATGAGTGGGATTGTGAAACACCTTGACCTTGTGATAGATCAATTAGAAGCTTTAGCTCTTGTTCTTCAAGCTCAACTTATGAAGTTAATGAGGTAAGCTCAAGGCTAGTTTTAAGCTTTATCTATTTAAGAAGTTAAGTCTAAACAAAGTAATACTCCATTCATTTACAGCCCTCTTTGTGGGTAGTTTGTTGTCAATTAGTCAGTTGCTGCTAATAAGAATAAACTAATTCTATATAACAATGATCCTTTTCATTATTAGCACTATAAATTAGTTTTTGTCGTTAAATTAATGATGAACGCATGTTACAGTTTTTGTTACAGGAAACAGTAAGTTGTAACATAACACTACTACTTTTCTGCCTCCCATATGAAGTGACATTACTGCATTTTTCAATGGATGAAAAGATAATCATTCATAAGTGAACCTTGCATAAAATTTTTAGGTAATTGTTATAGAAAAAACCAAAAAAATATGAACAAAACAAATTGAACTATTAAATTGAATTTCCTAGTATATATTTTAAAAATTTTGCTCAAATTGGCATATATTTATTTTTATAAGTCTACAAAACAATGTTTAGATCTTCAAAAGTTCTTAAAGAATTGTATATGAACTGATTTATAAAATTGTCAAAATTCTTTTATGTTTTATGAAATTGTAGAAAGTTGGAAAATGTATAGATCTGGACAGATTTTATAGATTTGTTGTTTTGCTGAAAATGTTTTCTAGGAGAAAACAGAACGGGCCCTAAAGGTTTTAGATTTTGTAGACTGAAGGATGATATGTAGAATTTAAGTTTAGTAATTGATGTAGAACAAAATATGGAAGGGGCTACTTGAAACTTAAGAACAAGAAATAACAATAAAAACTAAAGAATAAAACGATAGATTGCATAATTTTGGATGAACAAGATATCTCATATAGTTGTGACCTCTGTTATGATAAGTTCGAAGGAATCACAACCTTGTCATCATTCGGAGTCAGCGGAATCCCGGTTGTAGTCATGATGTTCGGTTTTGGTGAAAATCCTTAATAGTTGTTCTGTAGCTTATAAGTCATGAGGACATTATGTCTCGGATAAATAATAGTTGATTGCAAATTTTTATTGCTCTTGATGGGTCCAGTATTGCGAGCAGATCCAAAACTCGAAATGTAGCAAAGCAGCTCTATCATGGCGGGAAAAGATTTTGTTTTGGTGGGAGAAATTCCTCCTGGCGGGAAAATTGGAACTCCTCTTGGCGGAAAAATTTTCATTGCTCCCCTCGATAAAAAGGGGAGCAGCAGAAAGGGCAAGGGGAGACCCAAAAAAGGCTGAACAGAAAAGCCTCCCAAAAGTGGCACCTTTGCTTCCTTAGCCCAATTCTCCGTCCGTCAGTGAAACGGAGCACAAACAGGGGTCCAGCTCCTCTGTCCCTGAAACAGGGCTTGAAGCCTTTCCACAATGGCGCCTAAATGTGTTCGGCAGACAGAGTACAAAGCTCTTCCAAAATGGCGTCCTAGTGCTCTCGCCGGAGTAGAGCACAGAGCTTTCCTAATGATGGCACCCAATCCCTCTTCTCTCATTTTCAGTAGAATAGAGCACAGGGCTCTCCCGACGACAGCATCCGGCGATTCCCCATCAAATCGGAGCGAATTAGTGCTTGGGGCCTTCAATAATGATGCCCAGATGCTCTCGCCAAGTAGGGCCTGCGGCACATTCAATGGCGGCCAGAGCACTTGGCGAAGCTCCCCCCAAAATGGGGCCCAGAGTTTCTCAGCAAAACAAGATACGAAGTCGAATCCCTAAATTGGTGCTCAGTCGTCCTCCAAATCAAACAAATAGGGAGCTCCAAGCTCCTCATCAACGGTGTCCGGAGCTCCCTGAAGCTCTTGGCCGGACCAAGCACCGTAGAATCCTTCGAGAACGTTGCCCAGTTGCGCCATTAACGGAGCCTAAAGGAACCCCAAAAAAGCTGTCCAGCATCTTTTGTATCCTTGGGCGCCCAGCACGGTTAACCCGTTTTGGCCCTGGGTAACTCCGTACTCGTCGGTCAATTGGCACAACCTAACAGGACGGGGCCTAACGGGTTCCACGCACGTCCTGGCACATTTTGCTAAGCCTCCAAATATAACCGAGGCTCGTGGACGTGCCGTCTCACCCCCAAGCGAGCATGTCTCCAAACCGTCCCTCAGACGAGCGCACTCTTGGAGCTCATTCCTCCGCGTAATGCACTGCCTCTCAGTTGGATGTATTCTCGGAGTTCAGTCCTTTGCCTAGTGAGTCGCCCCTCAGCCAAGTGCACTATCTGAGCTCAGTCTTCTGCTTAGTGAACCGTCCCTCAGTCGGACGCACTCTCGGAGCTCAGTCCTCTACCTAGTGGGTTGCCCCTCAGCCGAGTGCACCATTGGAATCAATCTTCCATCTAATGAGCCACCCCCCAGTCGGGCGCATCCTCGAAGCTCCGTCCTCCGCCCAGTGAGCCGCCCCTTAGCCTGGCTCACTCTCGGAGCTCAGTCCTCCGCCTAATGAGCCACCCCTAGCGGTGCAACTAACGGAGCCTAGGCCTCCACATACCTCCCACTGGCACTCTCCTCATTCCTGCATCTTTACATTCTCATCACTTTTATTCCTAAGCATATATTCCTTTGTTTATTGCGGAAAATTTTTGATTTGAGTATCGGAGTATTTGTGGTAGAACAACCTTCCGCCATCCTCTAACCTATTGTTTATAGTTTATGGTGTGTAGGTTCTAGGTTAATAGCGAAAGAGATTGGACCTGATCCAGATTGACCTACAGCGGAAGATTGGAAGGCTCTCTAATCCGTGCCACAATCGGGAACCAGGGACGCATCAGCTCTGTATATCGATATTGTTCTCCAGGATATTTTGTTGAATTTTAATGTTAATTATATTATTTATTAGGCATTTGGCTCACAATTGTGTTTTTTTCCTTATCTCCAGAGTAGAGTAGGTTAATAGTATGCTAGCAAAGATTATATTATTGCTGTGAAAATTTCAGGTAGAGAGATGATTTCAGAGTCTAGAAACATCATATCGAAAGATGGGAGTTTTCTTTTGAGTTTTGATAGTTATTGGATAGAATGTTGGGACTATATTTCCTTTAATTTTATTTTATGGATACCTATGTAATTTCTCATTTTGAAGAGTTTAATATTTATGAAAGATATTTTATTTATTAATGGATTTATGATATACATTTATGGTTTAAGTATTTTTGTATGGCCGGTTCGGGTTGGGTCTGAGTCACCACTGCCTATGCTAATTGGGTTGGAACTCCTCCCTTATTAAGGTCACATGGTTGAGGGTGGTGTCCATTGAGAAGTGGACTTGGCTTTATTACAGCTCCATCAATAACGGAGAACTAGGTGGGGATGTGATAATAGGAACTGAAATAATCCCAATTGAGCAGATGAAGTGGAAGTATACTAAATTTCAAATATCTTCAATCAATAATTTCATAGTTGTGATGAGGATACTAGATGAAGTGAAGTGCTTCAAATGTCCTTTTTGGTTGGAGTATACTATTCAAACTTAAAGGAGAAATACTATATGGTGGTTATTAGGCCAACCGTGTTCTGTAGAGCGGATCATTAGGTTGTTAAGTACCACGTGAAGTAGAGGTTATGAAAATATTGAGACGGATGTGTGGTCTTACAAGAATGGAGATAATTTGAGAGACATGAGAACTTGTCATATTATAAAAGAAGCAGAGGAAGTGCAAAGAAAGAGTTTAAATAAAACTAATGAGCATGATATTATGAATGTTGTAGGTACTACTTACAACAGAGCTGAATGGAGGTAAGGAATCCATATAGCCAACCCCACTTAGTGGGAAAAATCTTAGTTTTGTCTATAAAAAAATAGATCGGTTGTTGTTTATATACTCATTTGTTACTAAATCAAACTGCATTTTTGTTGCCCTTTGTGAGTAGTACACAAATTTATATTTGATGCTTAAATTCATTGCATAAAAGGCTGTCTAGTGCATGAGTATCCCCCGTCTTGGCCTTTCGGGGGAGTAAGATATATACTGTTTTGCCTGTGCATTTTAGGGAAGTTATTGTGGTCTAAATATGTGATCTCCAAGTCACAATGGAGTAAGTCTGCTGTTGTATCATGTTTCATGCTCTTGTGCTCGTTTCCTTCAATAATCATGAATTTATGAGCGGTGGTATCTTATTTTTGTCAAATCAAAGTTAAATACTCACCAATTTTGAAATCGAGCATCCCTCGGATACCTCATTCAAATACTTTGATATCTAAATTAATGGTTTAAAACTGATTTTTCTGGTTCAGATTTGAAACCCTTCTCCTGTGGAATTCGAATGGTGGTTTCATATCTAAAATTGAGCATCATTGGATCAATTCCTGCATGACTAGTTTTCGTTTGATTACCAATATCTCTTTAATTATGATTTTTTTCCTTGCTACCATCTTTTTTCTCTCATTGAATTTTGCTGTCTTCTAGTAGGTTGTGTTGGACAATGAAAAACTGACTGCAACTGTGGACAGAGAGGTTGATGGCGGTATTGAGACTCTGTGTTTGAACTTGCCAGCAGTTATAACGTAAGAGTAGTCAATTTATTTTCTCTGTCTTTCTCTCCCTTTTCCATTCCAACTTCACACACTATTGCACGGGCCTAAGAAGCATGGACACTCTCCTAGGGCAAAACTATTGGTGTTGAAAACGTGTCAAATTTTTTTTATTTGACTCTGATATGTTTTGGACACGTCAGATGATTTTGTGATTTAAAAAATTGGGGTTGATATTATAAATTAGAGAAAGTGTTAGTCGTTTTTTAATATTTTATAATACAACTCATTTAATTAGTTACCGTTTCTTCTTGTGAATTAATCTTGGGATAAGAAAATAAAATATATATATATTTCTTTATTAACAATTTATTAAGAAGTGGTGTTGTCTATGAATTACGTTTGTAATTCTATTAATAAACTAGAAATTCTAGTTAACGTGTTCTCAACTTATTGTATATTTATTTTTAGAAAATATCATGCCAATGTCATATCATGGTCCTATCCGAGTGTCGGTGTCCATGCTTTTTAGTCAGGGACAGTCGAAGTTCTTCTGGCGTCTATTGCCATTCCACGGCAAGAGAGGTCAAGTGTCCGTCGTGAGCTTTATTTTATTTCATCTTACATACTTTGTCACAGGAGCAATCCTAGGCCGCTCTTTTAAAGGAGTTTTATTAGAGTCTTTTCATTTTGTATTATCATTTGCACTTTTAATGACTAGGACTTTATTTGAACAATTTGGACATCTAGAATTATCACAACACGTTAAAATGTATTAAACCCATCTTATAATTATTGCCGTTTAAGTTATCAAAATGAAATTTTTACACTTGAAAATGACAAGGGGACTCTAACATCTCCGAATGTGTACAGGCACGCGCACCTTATTTTCTTGGGTTTGACATTGTTGCTTTAAATTGTCCGATATGCAGCACTGACTTGAGACTCAACCAGCCAAGGTACGCGACGCTGCCAAACATAATGAAGGCTAAATCAAAGGTCATAAAGAAACTCACTCCTGAAGACTTGAAAGTCGAAATCAAATCTGATTTCGATGTCGTTCGTGTCACCGAACCACCAAAGAGGAAAGCTGGAGTTGTCCTTTCTTCCGTGGATGAGCTGATTGACAAGCTGAGAAATGAAGCCCGTGTCATCTGACCACTAGTGTCGAGTTTGATCTGCTTTTCAAATGAGTTTAGCAACTCTTCTGATGCTGAAACTTCAGGCTACAATGAATAATAAATTTGAAATTTACGTAGGTTGAGTATATTCTTCCCCATAGCTAGATCCTCATTGCAAAGAGCTTCCCTCGATGCTCGTCGTTATGGTGCAGCTGTTCAATCTGATGGCAATGCCGGCTCGAGAGCACACAAAAGACGTGTCGTACTTGTTCAACTCCCCGGCGTTCTGTTTCAGCGTATTTGATTCTGCACTTGTTTGCTGTTTCGTTGTGATTTTCAGATAATTTGAAGTGAAATTCGTTTTACATTTTCAAAATCCATGTTAGAGAAGAAGTCCCGAAGAAGATGTTGTTTCATTGATGCTGTGATTCCAGATAAATCGGTGTCTTGGATGGGACTGCATCGACAAAGCTATCAAAGAAGTCGGGTTTATTTATTTCAATTTGATTTCATAATCCATGTAAAATTTCACATTCCGAATAAACCAGCATTAACTAATGAATTAAATGGGATCAAATATCTTCTTCTTTTTTCTTTTTTTTTTTTAATTTAGGCTTAATATTTTAAGTTTGAAGTTTTTGAGAGGCTAAAATTTTG